>DWPT01004359.1:0-13321 GCA_018251895.1 Agathymus mariae mariae
ATTCCTGGCGGGGCTCCAATGGAACATACCCGTGGAATCATATTTCATTTCAGTCTTTTCGAAGTCGAAGTCTTTCGACTGGTCGTCCGCCAGGCCAGCTGGCAAACTGACGCCATTGCTGTTTTGATTGCCGCCGCTACTCCTGCTAGTTGGCCTGTAGAATCACAAAAAAAAATTACATCCACAGATTACCAACTTTTCCGCGAAGATGTTCTACGATCTACAAGGTGAGTGAAATTAGAAGAGAAAATTTATCTTAAACTGTTTTATGGTTATGCAGTTAACACTTAAATTGATCGTGTAGAAGGAATGTTTAAGTTATGAATAAGATGTAGTGCTTCGAAGACAGGTAAGGAAATCGTAACTTTTATTTATTTTACCAAGAAATTAAATTTTGTGTGGTAAATATTCATTTTGAGTTATGATTCTTTTAAAACATATATTTATTTCACCAATTACATTAACAATTTCTTGGTAGATAAAGTAAAGAAATAAAATTTAATCTAAAATATCAGATTCAAATAATCTTTTTATTTTGTTGCATTGCTACAAATACAAAATAACCATCTTGAAGTATAATGTCAAATAAATTAAATAAATGCCTCGTTAATCTGAACATATGTACAAACAAAGTAACAACATGCCGTAACCACACGTGTCGCGTGCTCCTGGTGGTGCGTTATATCTATGCTCCAAGCAACACAAGCGCCGCTACTGACTACTTGATTTATATTTCTACTTTCATAGCTTTTTTTTATAAAATACTAGGCCCTAATCCTACTAATAACAATGTATTCGTAACATGATTGTCTCCGTCTATTACCATAGCATAATAAAATATAGAGGGTTACAGAGAACCCTGAATCAGGCTCTTGTTTAATTGTAGGGACCACCGTATTTATGTAACCTAACAACGCGAAATGATAAAAAAAATACTATAACGGATGCGAGATGAAGTGTTTTATTTAATTGTTACTAAATGGAATTTGATAAAAAAAATTCATAATAAGATTTGATAAAAAAATAGAATGTTCCTTGCTAAGTTTGTACGCCGATGGTATCATCATGCTATTTTGCTAATTGTACTCAAAAATAATAAAAACCAGAAGATAGTCAATCAACATTTGTTTATTAACTAATATTTAAATCATATTTATATTAGGTAAGTATCGTTGCAGTATCGATAGTCTGTAAATTTTTTTGATTATCCATGATAGGGATTGAACGAGTATTGAAGATATTTGCTATCGCCACTGTAAGAATCGCAATAAAAGTACCATCTCTATTAAACAATAATTATTGTGTAATTTATGTGATTACATACTTTTCTTCTTTTTTCGCGGACAACGGATAACACCGATGTAGTTCGACGCCGGAAAGCAGTCTTGCCGTATGTCGAAAACGCGAGATATTATAGAGCCAAAAAGCAATTTAAAAATGATAACTTGTGAACTAGACGAGTCACAACGACCATTTCTGTAGCACTTCAATTTTTTAATAAAACCTTATTTTCGCCATCGATGGAATCATCCTAAGATAAGTGATTTTATTTCGAGAGACAGCAATTGGTTTTTCAATTATATACAGCGAATATTCTGTGTCTATCTTAAAATATAAACGTACGAGATATCACTTAGTATGAAGTAGTAAACTCAGACTATGCACATGTAATATGTTTAAAGGTATAGGCAGAAATTTTGTTGTATCAATTTAAAATATCAAATTAGCGGATTTTCGTTGATTTACAACAATTTTTCGTGTTAATTTTGAAATATTTATAATAAATTCAACGGTGCATCTAGAATGAAAATCTAGTTATATCCTACAAGAGTTAAACCCAGACCATCCGATACAGTATTTTTTTCTGAATCAAGTGATATGTGTGACTTATTTTTGCATGTTTTCGAGATACCGCCAGACAGATAGAATATTGTCATGCCTCTTTTGACACTATTTGATTTTACTTGTGCTTAATTGAATCGTATCTCTAACATCATAATTCCTTTTAAATGCCATGGTAATAGGATATACCGTCTAAGTTTTGACCTAAGCTTTTAGTAGGATAGGGATCTACGGACAAAATATAAAATAAATGTCTAGGTGATGTAATTTTATAATTGTAGGGAATTACATGAGTTTTTTCACTTCGTAGGCAAGGTGATAGGCTTGGTAATTCGTATCCTGCTCTTGCGGATTCCTGTAAAGGCCAAATAATCGTCTCTATTGGTTTTTAGAGATTATGCGACAAACATAAGTGCATACATATTTAAATTAATAAAAAATCACATTTAGGTCGTGTCGTGCATTGTGCGCAACGAAAACGTAAGAACCATCCACGCTGCGCTAACATTGTACAATCACTATCTGACTCGGCTCCAGTGGTGTACGCTATACACTTCATCGACAATGCTATGTAGGATGAATGGTCCTTGATACAAGATGACATCGGAGAGTCGTATGAAGCTGCGATATACAGGTACAATGTCAAACAGGAAACAGCTAATAGTCATTATTTAGTATTGGATTTATTTATAATTATTTTTAAACAGTTTTCATAAAAACTATGTAATGTGATAATGGTAGGTACCTATAGCACCTATGCAAGAGTCGAGGAAGAAGATTTAATAGAAGGTGCTAGATGTAAAGACAGGTTAGCTATTTATGTAATACTTGCCTTAAAATACACGTTCTAATAAGTAAAAGGATATACTTCATGAGTTATTGTAAAATTATATATCAAACTATATTTTTATTTTGGAGAAAGTCAATATTCGACTCTTCGTTATATATATATATATATGTATATATTTGCTTTCTAACAGTTTCCAGTCATGAGAAACTAAATGAGGCAACTTTGTTGGGGCCCTTATCCGGTTTTATTGAACGTCCAAAACGTCCAAAGTAAATTTTACTGGCTATCACTTACATGTCTGCGTCTGTCAAAGTGACATAATCAATACCTATTTATTTGCATGTATTTTCTAGTCCTGGCTTAGTCTTTAAATATTCAGAGAAACTGCGGCGTAATAAAATTCCACTCATTATGATATCGATTAGAAAAAATAAAAATAAAATACTTTCAAATTTATTGACATTACAAATACAATTAACTAACAACAAACCAGAATATTAGCATAATAATGCACCACAACAGTGTACTTTTCCCAAGGTTTTTATTTTTCCGGTCAAGGTGACACGCCGCAGTGGTTCCCCAATTTTTCTTTAAAAATAATAACTGACTTTGACTGACGTTTGCCGTTGAGACATAGAATTCCGATAGAAAAACTTACGTGTCCGGGGGTGCTCTATTGACGTTGGGTTTGACCTTGTTGACTTGCCTCGTCGTCGTCGTGTTCATGAGCTGGTTCGCCATGGGGGACAGTAGCGCGGTGGGCGCTGCACTTCGATGGTTACGGTTTATTACTACGGTGAAAAACTTTCTTTTTAATTTCATTAACTTATGCTTAAGTGTGTATTCATTGCAATTATAGTAATACCTGCTTTGTAACTAAAATCAACTCGTACTCTCCATCCCCATGATATACCTATTAATATGAGTTGTACAGTAGTTTTTTTATTGCGTGTTACCAAATAATACGTTTTTATTTGGGAAAACTTTTTGCGTATACTGTGTTACGACATTTTTGACGTCTTCATAGTCCAGTTGGTAGTGACCCTGCCTGCCGAGCGATGTGTTCAGGCTCGATTCCCGGATGGGCAGATATTTATGTGACGTATAAATATTTGTTCTTGGGTCACGGGTGTTTGTGATGTCATATTTATGTATGTCCATGTCACCCGCAACACAGTTATATCAATGCAGGGGTGTGAGTGTGTGAACGTTTTAATTATGCTAAGGCAAATATTTTTATTATCAATGACTTATCGACTTCGGAAATTCGTTGCTCTAGTGACAAAGTGAAGAAGTGAAAAAAGAGTAAAAAATTGTTGTATGTGTGTATAGTTTGTAAAAATCCCTAATCCTGACGGTTACTTTAGTTTACAACATGTTATTATGTCAAAGTCAACTGACGAAATGTCATTAAACAACTCATAATTTTGAAATGAAATATACATCTTGATGTTATATTAAAGTGATATTACTATATCACATTACAATATTATAATTGTGTGCGTGAGTGTTTATACTACAATATGTGTTTAATTTTAATAATTGTCGTGTGGTTTTACATCGTCTCGTTTACATTCTGTTCTAAAGTTGATTGAAACAGAATTCGTATGGAGTAAATCCGATTTTTGCTCTTGTACATAATATAAAGTGTACAAAATATTGAATAAAATAAATAATAGATACTTACGACTGATGTCTTCCCCACGTTCCCGTGCTATCTCACCTAAACAGTAATATAATATTTATATAAAAACAATTAAATGTGATAAACATATGATCACAAATTTTTCAAATAAACAAATACTATTATAAGTTTTATTGATTAAACTTACTCGTATTTCAAATCAATATTTTTAAAATTCAATGTATCTTGAAAATGTATACTGTTTTTTTGACTCAAATAATTTAAAGTTAATTATATTTAAAAAATACTACAAAGAAAGCTTAACAACAATGCATTCTAATACATCGAAGATTTAAAAAGGTTTTTTGCCATGATAAGTAATTGCAATGCGCGGCGCAGGCATCGGAACGACAGGTAGCGATACTGTAATTAAAAAAAAAAAAAAACACACACAGCTAATTTAAATGGTCAGACAACGGAATATCCAATTACATCACAAAATATATCGCCACATGTTTTTTCTTCAGTAATATCTATAGCAAAGGAGTACAAACCAGAAATAATGATGATAACGTCCGCTTTAGAGTTTACCAAGAAGCAGAGGTCGAATGGAATCGTTACTTTAACAACTGAATTATTGTGACAAAATAGTGATGCAACGTCAAAGGCGAGTGTCGTGACAGAAGAAAATTGTCGATTAGTTCGCCGTGTTTCCAAGGGCAGTCCCCTGAGGGACAACGAATCGCAGAAGCGACAGAGTAGAACTAATCTGAGCCAGGGGTCATGCTTAATGGAAGCTTTTGATTTATCGAAGGCTCTTCCACTGCCACTCATAGTTTTCGTGCTCATTATGAAAATGCGTGGTAAGCATCTAAGTGCAATATTCCAGTAACCTATAGTTAAGCGTATCGCTGGCTGCTTGATGTGTGGGCCGATGATAAAGTAAAGGAAATAAAAATAAAACACTCAGTCCTCAGTCTGAGATGTACCTCGAACATGGACCTTCTTGGGCAACTCTGGCGGCGTGAAGGTGGGGGGAGGATGGTGGTCATCTGCAAAACATCAGCACAATATCGCATTCCAATACACCACTCAATCGATTCACAACGCAAATATACAGCGTGTTGTTCACATATTTGTCATATGTCCAATTTTATATGGAATACACAATAGTGCAATCGGTTTCACCTTCAAGACTTGAGAAACATTTAAAAACCTCGGACTCAAGAATAATGTTAAAGAGTGTAACAAATAATATGACAAAGCTTTGAATGTAAGTTGTCACACAATATCAAAACAGTTTATGTTATATGGTGAGGGGAGGTGACACCGAATGCACATAAAACAGTAAACAATAAATATTGATTGAAATAATTCAGGTATAACACTTAATACAATATTAGGTATACATAATCACATGCAATACACAACATTTAAAACAAACAAGTTACCAAAAATAACCAAACCACCAAACTATCTAAAATTAACTACAATCCATGCACAAACTAATTATAGCTAAACTAGAACTATTTGAGTTTTCATTACTTTGCAAACCCCGTTAGATAATGGAAATAATGCTAATGTTTAAGATTGTGGGTAGGTAATGTAATGGTTTTTAATGTGAAAGATGTGCACTACAAATCGCTACAGTAATGGTGACGCGGTCTAGGTAAATGAAACTCGAGGTTTAATTATTAGCGTATGAATGTACCATTTTTTCGTCGTAACGCAACATTCACTGTGACATCCTTATTTCTCTATCGGCAGGGGTACTATTCAAATTAAATATTCCCTTTGCAGGGCGGCAGTCATTGGAAAAAATCTTAAATTCAAAGCATAATAAATACGTACGTATGAATCTATTACTTCACAACATCAACACCTGTGGGTCTATTGATGCATAAATTAGGGATCAAAATACTCCTATAAACATATTTTGAGTCGATAATATAATTAGTAATAATGAGAACAAGACCAAAATAAAATTACATCACAACGTGTCCGACGATGTTTACATCGGCTAATAGAAAGGCAAACGGCTAACTGCTGTATAAATGCACACAGATAAACGTAAACATAGGTGAAATATTAACCAATCACTTCACTAAATGCCCCATTCAATACGCAATCAACTTTGGTTGAATCATTCTCAGAATTCTTAGAATATCTGAATTACTATAATACAAAGCCAAAGTTTTTTGCGTGATCAATCACCGACTAAGATTTTTGATTAAGATTTCAACCTGGAACAAGACAATTATAACAAGACACGATTTTGCTAACCGCATTGGTGGGTGGTACACCAGTTTCACCATTTGCATCGCGAAAGAACACCACATCGACATCAACATTTAATTGTATGCACAATAATTACGTACTTGCCCTGCCAACCATCTGGACGGCTCGTACGCCTTTCCTGAATGTAGCCACTGAACCGAGAAATAATAGGTTTTAAAGCTTAATCGTTAAACATTTATAAAACCTGTAGAATAAACTGCATACGTATGGTATAAGGCAAATTATTGATTGGGTACACATCGCCGACTATAGATGCGAAGCTCGGGAATGGTTTTGCTGCTTGTAATAGCAAAGTTGTGTTTATTAATATTTCTGGTTACTAAAGCCCTTTTATTTAATGAATTTTAGACATCAAACGAGGAGGATTATGAAAATACCGTTTTTTGTTGATTTGGGTTCCTTAGTAACCAAAATCTGTGCCTACTACTACCCTTGAATTTACAGCCGCGACCGTGAATCCTATGATTTCCAGAATAAGCACTTTAAAGTTAATATACTCGTGAAATAGCTGCTCATCTAGCGTGTATCTCATAATGTGAATTAGCATATATACTTTAGCTCAATTTATAAATCATGAGCAATGGTTAGTCGATGCAAACAAAATAAACGTGTTGTGAGGTACGGTAATAAGATCATATTTCGGCTCCGTACCGTCGGGGCAAGCACGATACGTATTAACACTTTGTTTCACCATCCCAGTCTGCATCATCATCATTCCGACATCTGTAAAAATCCAAACACTGACACATGCGAAGGTACGCTCGCGTTGGAATGGTCGATAGGAACTCGCTGTTGGAACGTGGTAGAGATATATAAGTGATCGTGGCCTCATTTGCGAATACGATTCGAGTGATTATGGAAGTAGGAATGAATCTACCAAATTCGTCGATGATGTAATGAGTGACGACCACATCTCGTTTGACCTTGCGTTAGTCACTGTCAATAGCTCAGACAAGCCGCAACTGTTCTATAAAGCCTTTGTGTAATCTTCAAAGCTCACTTTTTAATTTTTAGCTTTTTGCAATTATCTTCACTCTGACTTTTTTCTGAGACATGCTTTCGTGGATTTGCAATTGCAAAGAAACCTTGTTTAGCTAAGTGTTCTGGGAATAAATGAGGGTGCAATTTTGCAGTTTGCATATTTAATTCTACTATTTAATAGGTTCATGCAATATTGCCTGGACTGGGCTCTGAAGTGCATCATATCAATTTATATCTACTTCGTGGTCATATTCTAATAACTGCCGTGATTCAAACTGTGTATTGAAAACTAGTGGTATAACTACACACACTTAAAATCATGTCCAATTTCGTGATGTCCATAAAACATTGTATGATGCACTAAACGCTGTTATATATGTCGGAACAGAGCGAAATATATTTCAAAAGGCATAGAATGGTGAAGTGTCAGAGTGCTTTATCTCGGCAATATCCATTCACGAGCGAGCGGACATACACAATGAATGCTAAATATAGGGTGTGAACGAGCGCGGATCAAGAATGCCTTGCACCCGATCCAGTCTGTGAGGTACGGACGCAACACCACTAAAGCAACTCAAAAATCATATAGACATGAAAAAATATTGTAAAACGTCAATCTGTATGGTTAGGTGTGGTGCAAGTTACCTATGTCGGCTCCAACCTTCCGCTGGTGCGCGGTCACTAAAAGTTTAGCCGAATATTCGATTAATGTCACACAGATTATAAGGCAACGTTGGTGATATTTATATCAAGTTTGCTGTGTAACAGATTCCTATTGTGTCATTTGCAGACTTGTGATAAATAATTGGCAGTATTATCATAATGGTGTATGTTCTTGATCATGAAGACACAGATCGTGATAATAAAATATTAGTAAAAGAATATTCCAGAAAGAATGTCACAGAATTACTTTTATATGTATGCGGACAAAATATTTATATTGGCTGTATATTTATTTCCTGTTTGGTAAGTAAAATAATTTACTAAGGACTTATGTATTTCATTAAGAAATAAGAAATTATCTTACAATTTTTGCATTTGCATTTCTTGATAAGCGTTTCATCTTTGATGTCCTCGTGACAAGCCTTACAGTAGTACCAGGCCCTGGAAGTAAAACATGGCTTTTGTTAACTTTTTCTATAGTTTGAACACAACTAAAGCCTGTTGTTTTAAGATACAACCAATATTAGTGCGAGCTTTGTGTACCAAATTTTCCGAACCTTTTAACTTCGTCCGCGGATTGTGCAATAAAGAATCCTTGGGTGTTGGCGTGAATCTTCACATTCCGCGGGTTGATGGAGATCTTACTATCCGCGCCTTCCTCTCCTTTAATTTCAATCGCCAATAGTAGCAACTTCAGTTTGGTGAAGCACAATCTGCACAAAACGGATGCACTGAGATAGCATACTAATAACTATAAACAATAATATTTTAAGCATAAATAAAAATATCACATGAATATTAACAGTGCAACAACAGAGAAATCATCATCTTTGTCACATTGGTGTTGTTTTAGTGGTATTGATATGAGGTTGATCTGCAATCAAAACAATCGCGAAGTAACTAGACGTCTTAACATCTGAATTATAATATTGTAAACAATACATTGCAGTAGATGGATTGTACTAATAACTTTCATAACACTTAGGCATGTAGTTATATATTTTATTTTAAAAAGTGCGGAAAAACATGTATCATTATTTGTAAAGAAGGAACAATTTTAAATAGAATTATGCAGTTGAAAATTATACAACACAATATATTTTGTAATCAATTAAAAAAAAGAATTACAAAATCAGGTATCAAATACTACAAAACATGCACAGTGTGGTGTGTAATGGTTATATTTGAAATGTGAAGGCTTAAAATACTATGATTGCAACAAGAAAAGGTGATAAATGGCAAATTTATTCACAAAGCACTAAGCAGTTACGCAATATGCAAAAAATAAAAAATAATTTCCGAATCTTTAATATTATAATTATTAAAAATCAAAATATTAATACCAAAGATTTGTTTTCATACACGGATAACGAATAGTTAAGAGTAATAAAATTGTAAAAACCTAATATTCAATTAAATACAGAACTACAAGAACGGAAAAAAATCAAGACCAATAACCAGCATGCAACTTGTATAACTATCTAAAACTTCGTCTTTATTTAAAGTGGTGTGAACGTAGTGCTTTAACATCTATTATTTACCCATCCAACATGCACAATCTAATCTGTGAATCAGAATTTACCTTTTATTAACATCCTAAAACACAGGTTTTTTTGGGATAAGTGCACATAACAGGATTAACAAAGTGTAGGTCGAGGGGTCGGTGAACCTAATTTGGTGAATCTTACTCGCTCGCTTGGGGGAAGCTCATTCCTGTGAACGACGTCGATAGCGTCTCCGTGTACATCTCGCAGCCCGTGCCCTGCAGGTAATCGTTCTGCCAAGCTTGTGTGTCGGGGGACTGCAATCAACCAATAGGAGACGCTCAAGCACGTGCCGTGTTAGTTCGTCACAGCCATAGAAAGTTCCATCGACTACATCTCGTTGACGTCCGCTCCGTCGTCCCGTTGTTCGTAAAGTTAGGTAACTATGTGTAAATAATATTAGTGCACTCTCGGGATTACTAGTACGCGTATTGATGTTACAATATTATAAAACATCGCAGCTATGTTATTCTGTGCCTAACCTACGTAACTGGCAATGAATTGAAAAATATTGCCTGCAATTGACGATACGGAAGCATAGGCGAAAAAGTGATAAAATCTAATGTAGAAAGCTATGCGATTCGTATCGGTTAGTGTTGTTCGTTCGGCGACCATGGTGTTATGAATATGTATCGAACACAATGTACAGGATCAATTTAGTGTATGCCGCTGTTTTACGCCGCAGTTTGCAAGCATCGCTTTCTGCTGACTTACTCTGCTGCATGATGAAAGAGCATTCCGATAAACGTTGAACTCAGTGCCAGCGTATACATTTCCATGCCGGTACCACGCAGGTAGTCATTAGTCCATATAGCCATGTCTTGGGACTGTAAATGTCGCATAAGAAATGTTAAACTAAGAACACTCGAAGATTTGTGTTCTATTTTCTGTTTCACTACTTCGAATGCCCTTTCGGAACAACTTACAAGTAAACATTTGATTGAAAAGTTAATTAAAAAAAAACTGACCGTCTTGAAACTTCTCATCGCGAAGAGATTAGCCATCATTGTGGAGAAACCTGGCGCGAGGCAGCTCTGTGCGATGAATCCCAACTTCAGTTCTGCTAAACAAATCACGTCGTCACCCTGCTTCCAGTCCCAGGATGGAATGTTGAGGAGGTAGGCCTGTATAATTTTGCTAGAATTTATGACTGATCAAATTGAAGTTCTTACTTCATTTACTTATGACATAAATCCATAACAGTACTCTATTTTTTTTAGTTTTAACTTAAGAAGTAAGGTAGAAGAAAAAGATTTAAAATTGTTTGTCAGAACCAAATAAGGCCATTTGGTTTATTAACTGTACCGCGTTACTATCTTGAATATCGAATTGAATCGTCGAAGGTATCATTTTGTCGTAAGACATTACCTTGTTGTGATACTGCATCAACTGAATGATGACCCTGATGTCGTCGGAATAATTCTTGATTGAGATGACCCTCATGATGTTTGCAGCGTCTTCCGCGTCGGGATCCTGGCAGTACTTGTTGGCCAACACTAGACAGGCATCCGCTTCGTGGACCTGAATATTTTCGTATATAAAGCAAACTGATATCATCATGGCTAAAAAAAACTTTCTACATTTGACATTAACACTTTTTTGTTTCTAATAAGCTTTTTTTCTCATACAAATCGAATTGATTATTTAATAATAAAATTCACAGATTGCTTCATTTAAATTATAATTGTCCAAAGACTAAGTATAAAGTATAACGAACGATAAATTTAAATTTTGAGATAAAAAGCGTTATACTTGGAATATAAAAGATTGTTATAATAATGTTTTCACAAAGGTACTTACCATTTCACATATTTAAAATAAACGATTGAAATATACAATCAAGAAACGGATTTACCAATAATAAATTATTTTTATCAAAGTACAAGCATGAAGAGGCATGCAGGAAGGTAATAACAACGATGTATTTGAAGATGCTCTTAACTTTAAAGTGATCACTACGATTGTTAAAATGAAACCTCATTTCATACAATTAAATATAATTAATTACAAATAAACGTTGAAATGAAATGAAATGATGTAAAATTTATTCAAAGTTTGAATTTACAAATACTCTTCGTAAATCAATTATATAAATCGGTAGTGCTCACTTTTCACACAAGAAAGCTGGTGCAGCACGTAAGAAAATCACAGAAAGTTTACACACAGACAAATATTCATTGCGACCTCAAGCCATGCAACAACTATGAAACTTACCGTAAACACTCGACAAAATCGAAAATCGACAACTGTACTTCGATCTACCAAGCAAATTTTGAAAAGGAATCTCTTTCGCCGGCAACCATTAATGCCAATTAGTTTATTTAGCACTGTTTCATTAACAGTAGAGTACAAGTCAATATCGATTGTTTAGAGTATCGCGTAGGTGGGTAGCATCGCATACAACACCGGTTAGTAGGTACATATAGACACATAGATGACCGGCCGAAGTCGGCGCGGTCGGGTATACACATGGGCGTATACAAAAGGGGAGAAATTGGTATCCACACTCTGTCTTCCCTGAAACGTACGATGGCCCTTTTATCATTAAATTGGTACAAAGTGAGTATAAACGAGTCTAACAAAAAATTGCTGCTAGCTAAAAAATTGTTCTGAAGCATACAACATATTTTATAATTAATTACCACAGCGCATTGTCTCGTTAGATAAGTTATATAATTGAAAATAAAGACACGATAAATAACAATAGTAACCAATAATATATATAATTGGAATTACATATAGTTTAGCCCCTCTTCTCCAAAAAACTGAATACGCCCATGGGGACACACGCCACTGTGGCCAGTCCAGTATCGTGCGGGGTGACGCACAAACAGATCAAGTACATTAGCCAGAGGCACACACAAACAGCCCAGAAGTGTTGGTTTTATAAGGGAATTGTACACCACTCCAACGACAGAACGTCTCCTCAATAGGTGAGACCGAGCATCGCTCTACGTCTATAGGAAGGACAGACTGCACAGCTTCAAACCGACACCACGCCCAAAGACCACGTAGTGTGTGCAGTGCTACTTACTTTCACCCTCTGCAGATCGATAGGGTTCATTATGGTGCCTTGAAAGAATTCCACAGTAGTAAAGTGTCTCTTGAACAGGCCTTCAAGCTCCAGGTCGGGCGGTTTCCTGCCATCAATACTCAGTTAACACTACGGACCGCATTGTGGCTAGCCCGCTCCTGTCGCAGGCCGACGTTACCATGCAACTCTATGTATTATTAAAATACGCAGTGTAGTGGGGCAGTGACGCGAGTGGAAACTTAGCGACACCATCCCACCGTGAAAGCAATGATCGCATTAAAAGAATCATAAGATAAATTTACGAAGTGATTAAAACCTACAGTGACTATGAAACAGCATTTAGAGAAGAAAGGATCTCCATTATGCATTATGAATTACTGATTCACTTAGACGTGAATCAATGATAAGTAGGGCCGTGCGATAAACTAATGCCTGCACTAGTCGATCTTACTCTAACCTTGACTCTCTCAAGGTCGACGGCATTCATCATTGTACCCTGAAAAAACTCGACGGTGGTGTAGTGACGCTTCAGGAGACCTTCCAGC
>DWPT01004360.1:0-13319 GCA_018251895.1 Agathymus mariae mariae
ATAAACTGAAAGTAGATTTGAGAGACCAGAACTTTTTCACCGAAAATGCTTATACAATTTACCAACTACATACGGCTACGGAGAGCTATATAATTAAAAGCATCTAAAAATAAAAGGATAGTATTTTACGAACGGCCCTAACTACCAGGCAATCATAGTTTTCGTCTATGTAAAATATGAAAGCTTCAGCAAAGGATTTTTATACACAAAAGATAATTTCGCTTTTAGCCTGCGCTATGTGTGCCGGCAGCTGCTATTGTCCGATTCGAGCCTTAAACGAGCCAATTTGCAAATGGCCTATAAGGAAATACAAGATGTATTTATAAAGCTTTCAAAAGATTAACAACAATAATATGAAACGCGTAGTGCCAAAAAATGTTTGGTGTTAAAGAACTTTACTTTCATACAATTTCTCATCGTGAAAGACAGCTTTTTTGGACTAACAATTTATTTTCAATTAGTCGGCTAGCGAGTCAGTGACGTCAAACCTTACGTCACAGAATAAACTTAAGGTTCAAAATATCACTCAATATTTACCTTAACAACTGATAAAATGACGTATAATATTTTTTATAACATTTTAAATTTATTAGCTCATAATTTATTTGATGATTGAATGACTGACCCTTACCCTTATTGGAGTTTTGCGTAATGACAAGGTAGATATAAAATACAAAAACCATTCGGATAGCAATTACATTGATGAATAAAATCTATAGTAATATTCTAAATAGAGAGTGCGTATTTTGAGAGGTTTTGTGTATGCGGACGGTAATCTTCGAAACCAAGGGACCTACTGGAAAATAACGTGTATAAATATATATATATATATATATACTGCAAATAACATAATATTATAAACATTAGAGAGAAAAACATTATTGTTAAATATTTGATTAACAATATGATGACAAAAAGGACGTGCTGATAGAATGAGATATATAATAATAATAATAAAAAACAATATTTGTTTTTTTGGTGTAGATATAATTCAGAAAGTGGGATATGACTCCCTTTTTGAAGGATTGTCGGCTATAGAATATTCTAAGGTGTACTGGAAAGCTTGCCAAATCTTCAGTAATATAATCCATTATAAAAGTAATGTAATGTCTTCAGTAATATAATTCTCTCGTGAAAAGCCGTGATGTTGTCGTAGATGCGCACAACAACAAGGACGAAGAGAAAGAACAAGGGTACGCTATGTACAAACTAAACAATTTCTATTTATTGGAAGTTTTAGAGTGAGACTTGTAAGTAATATAAGTAGTATCTTTCACTTACATGTCAAAGAGAATTGCTCCTTTATACAACATTGCTTATAATGAAAAATGTGTTCCAATTACAACTCAATATATTCTAGTTATTCAGAATATTTTTTATTATGAATTCAGTAACTCGATAGGATTCTACAAGTCGACATTCTGTTAAAATATTCTGGTATTAAATTAGTATTGATTTAATAACAATGATATTTCCCAAAATAACGCCTAATACTATTAAATATATTCCCATGTTTTTAGATTGTAAGTAGTATAAATACAGGTACAAAGGAATGTTAATTTTAAATTGATCAGTCAAACCTCGATAGCAGTTGCCCATCAAATTCTCAAATAAATCCATTCGCATCATATTGTCGACAATTAAACAAAATGGAATAAACCACAAACGTGTTAATATAAATGCGTTATAACATTTTCGTAGCATCATTAATGTATTAAAGCGTGCCTGTGTTGCAAATTGTTGCATTTTATTCTGCATTGCGGATGATTTTTTGACATTTATCATATCGTGGCGGCCGACGTAGCTCTAATAGGCTTTTTGGAACATTACCAGGTTCCCCTTGTCGACTGTATACCGCTTCGGTTAGACGATAAGATCGTGACGTATTCGAGAATCCTATTTTTTGATCCAGAATAAGTGTATACATCTAATGGGAAAAAATATTATTTGTTCATATAAAACATTATTCCATACTAGCAGGTGATACACGTTCGCATGTATATTGAAACGTACGTTTCAATAGATTTCATAAGTTCTTTAACATATTTATTGTAATTGTTTTTTTAAACCATATTTTATTTCATGTATTTGTATATAAATTTTTAGGTTATTACGTGCTCGTTAGTAAATTTAATATTTTAAACAGTTGAATATACATAAATACTTTACTGATATTTGCCTACGTTGTTGATAAAATCTTTGTGTAAAATTAATTTTTTTACAACTTGATCTGTAGATATAAACTTCTAAGGGCTTTCACAACCGGTAGAACCCTTGAGGGTTGATTGTTACAGTTTGATAGTTTTATTCATTGTTAATGCTGTAAAAGCTTGAAATTTTACACTTTTATAAAAAGGTCCTTTGTTAACACTACTCTTATATGTAACCATCTACTGATAATTACATCAAAAAATCAAAAAGAAAGTGCACTCAAGTAGAGTAGGTTGATGATAATTAAATTTGTTCTAAAGCTTATCACGACAAATCAGATAACTTTACATAAACTGAAACACCTGGAACCCTTATTATTGGCTGAGCTGAAAGATTATTGAACTCATACCTAATTATTTGACTCCGTTCATATATTAAACAATTTAAAGTAATAACAATCCATATAAGCATTTTCACCTCATTCGAGATCCATAGAAGACGATTTTCAAATATCTTTTCAATAGCATCTAATTAAAAAAAAAAACGGTTTTCCATATTTTCATTTATTTACAGTAAAAGGTTTAAGCTGGTCGTCGATATTTGGCGACTACCGTGTAGTCCAGTTGGTAGTGACCCTGCTGAGTTGGGGTTCCGGGTTGAATACCCGGCCGGAAAAGACATTTACGTGACAGATAATGTTTGTTCTTGGGTCGTGAGTCTTTCTGATATGTAATATGTGCAATCCAAAGACGCCTAGTAATAATAATTCAGAGAGTATGTTAAACCAACAGTTGCCGTGGTTATCATAAGATGACATTCATTGAGCATGTCTTTGAGGCATGTTCGCAACTAATTCTATTTACCAATCCGCAGTTGCGAACCGCAGCGTTGTGGAGACCTGTCGTGCTGTGCCTGCCAAGCCAATTGCGATTAGTGGCGTAGTAGCTTTTTTTTTTTGCATGAAAACTGATTTTACTAAAGCTTGTTGCAGATTAAGCACATTCACGTATGCCATGAAAAATGGTCAGAATATTTTTTATGTACCCGCTGTTTTTTGGCTTCTGTTTTAGAATACGAAAATCACATGAAAATAGTCGTTATTCAAGGATTCGGTATGATTTTGTTCTATTGATGTTGCTCCTATCATTTCAATGTTTTGGTCTCCTCTGTAATACTAAGCTGCTCCATATATTTATAAACCATATCACCTTATTATCTCAAGTCTAACAAGTATTGAATTTAGTTTTTAATGTTAATAATTGAACTCTGTATAAACTCACCGGTCCATTCCAGATTGCATGCAGTATTTATATTACCATATTAAATAATTTCCCTCAAAATAATATTTTCTTTTCGACTTTTACGCACATTTGTTGCCGCCAAGACATGAGTAACTGTCTTTTGTGCAGATTTCATTACTGTTTAAGTACGTTCGCTCATAATAATGTTTCTTATCCGTCTGACATGTGAAATTTACATCCGTTAAATATTCATTCGTAGAAAGCGTTGCGAAGTGTTAAAATAATGTTGCCCCAACAAAAAAGTCTGAAACATTAATAAAATTCTTTAAAGAAGAAACGCGAAACTTTTTTATTTTTTACCCTTAGCCTTCTTGTAATACAGTCGAGCATTTTTACTTTATTTCCGACGATGCACGAAGAATTTAATAAAAGCCTTTTTTGAGCACAATAATTAAATCGACTTCTTAGTTGACGTTAATAAAGGTATAAAACATTATATAAATATAATTTATTGGATTAAATGATATGAAGTCATCAAAATTAATCCATATCCATTAAGTACAGTTAAATTATTATAAATTTAATTTGTAACAATCAGCGAGCTAAGTGTAATATATATTGGTAATTACCTTTCTGTCCGAAGGGAAACATGAGTTTATTATAAATAAATGTATAGTTGTACTAACATATGAAATAACACCAACTCGTTTTTCGCTCCGAAGCTGAGCATCATCAGGGTAAGTCGACTTTACATTGGTTAGCCGCAAAATTAACTAATGAAGTGAGAGAGGGTCGTGCTACGCAGGTGTAAAGTTTGTGATACATTGTGCAAGCGGATCATTGCATATAAATATACACAAAATATATCTACCTGAAACTTATGTATCTGTTTCTAAAGGTGTTTCAATAAATTTGCATTACTAGTTACGAATACAATGTACGTACGCTACATTCTACTAAACATTTAAGATTCACTCAAAATTTTATATCACGGCTCCCCTCAACGATGGGGCAGCTAATATAAATCTTATTGTCGAAACTTTTAAAAGCGGGTAAACTTTGACGTGATACGAACAAAATCACGGCCTTCTAAAGTATATTTCACCCTTTTGACGACACATTATGTACATTTGCAGCGCGTAACGACACGGGCACGGCTCACAATTTCCATTATGGACGGCCGGAATGGGAACATCCTAAAATTTTAATCGGTGTATTCGAAATTCAACTTTAACGTTGAATTTTCAAAGTCGATTGCGCGTTGTATTTGAATGTCGTTTGTATTTTTACGTATCCTGTGCGGCGCCGCGCCCCGTGTAACACATCGTATTAGCAGAAGACGGTATCTTACTGCAATTAGGCTTCAACCTTTTACGAGTGCCAGTTGTGCGATGGCCGCGTGTATCGTTTTCGACGAGTCAGAAAATAAATGTTCATACGGCATTTATTAATGTAGAATTTTGATATTGTATGGTAAATCTATTGTGATGCGAATACAATGTAGTTTAGGCATTGAATACATAGTACGAAGTATCAATTTTTCCGTCTAAACACGAACATCTGAACAACTACTACACGGATTTCCATGTAGTTTTAATCAATGGAGAGAAAAGCTTTTGGAGAAAACATGAAAAATGTAATTTTTTTTCGGATAACGTTAACGTATGTGAACTTAAAGTTCTTGTTTCTCAAATGACGAATCAAATATGTGTGTTTACATACATACTAAGGTATTTTTATCGATTCAGCCGGAAACTACATGTATAGAATAATTTAATTTATATCGAAATAGAGTTAATTTTATATTATTTAACAAGTTACTGCGCTACAGTTTTGGTTATTTAGTTACTGTTTTATTAGTAAAAGATTTTAATTGGCTTAGTAGTCCTAGTAGTAGTAGTAGTAGCAGTCTAGAGATTGCTTTCTAAATAAAAACCAATCATTTTACCTCTTCATAATATTATATTAATATCTTCATCATATTAATATAAACAAAATTAACTAACAATAAAAATTAGCAGTAATAACATGGAATGTTAAAAACTTCATTGCGAAATATTCATTCAGCATCTTTAATAAGTCAAGAAAGGTTCTTTTCCCAAGTGAAAGTAAAGATGGTAAACGAATCAATTATGAATTATCCGAGAAGCACGCAGAATCAAACTTAACACACGACTTAACTGCGTTGAAGGCAATATTAAGCCTGCCTGCTTATTCCGAGGAGAACCCAGGAGAATAATTATTTATTAAAATTGTTACCACACCGCCTGTGCGCCGCGATTGTTCCACAACAAGCTTTTAGCTACTGTGAAATTCTCGACAGCATGTAGGTTGGCCATGTTACTGGCAACGCTCGGTGGAAATACATTTCTCTCTTTCAACCTGTAGTCCTTGTATGTATTCGCTTTAGATTAAGTAGCCAGCTGAGATTCTTCAGTGAAAATATTTCTTTTTAAATCTACATTTTCTTTAAAACCGGGTGAAATATATTCTAGCGTTAGCGGCGCTCGTGTCTTGCAGATATATCGTGATAAAATGGTGAACTAAAGTTTCAGGAATACGTAACAGGATACGTTATTTAGTGGTCCTGGTTACCGTACGCGAGGGTGGAACAAACACGAACAAACATGTTGCATTATAGTCCTTCGGGGGCGACACGTTGTTCTCGTTGACGAAATATTTTAACAGGTTTATTAGCTAGTTTTTCGAGTTGGAGTTTTATAACACGTGCTTGTTTCGTATTTTGTAATTTAAATTATTACACGCAGCGGAACCAGGGACTTTGCGATAAGAAAATCTGTCTACTCGTACTGGTGCTACTTCATTTTAATGAAACATGTGAATTAATAATTAAATACGTAGTAATTTTTAAATAAAACCTTCACTTATTTAGATTGGCGTAGTTGAAATAGCAATAATTATTCAGTTTGTTTTTTTTTTTTTTTTCTTATGTCAATATAATATCGTCTAAATACGATTTCGAAATGCTCCAACGATAATTTTTTATCGTATACATTACACGTTAGAAGATTTATTATTGACAAAAATTTCTGGTTTTCTCTATAGAAACGTATAGGTATATATACCTCCCTTAACCTAAAAAAATATTTGATGCCTCATTCGATGCAAACTGCAACTTGGGATACTGTGTATTCCGTCTACCGTTTTATTGGATTCTCGTCTTTTTGATAATATATAATACAGTCAAATAGAATTATAGTTTTTTATATAGTTTAATTATAGGTGCGTCTATTTTTGATCGTATAACTAACTGATCTGACTGATCGATTTATTGACAATCCTTCGGCGATCATAACTGCATCCCTTTGAGATAACTTTTTATTTTAGAAATGTCCAGGAAGAGCCTTGTTATGGAGGCTGAGTGAAAACCTCCAACGTTTAAGTATTCTCCTCAATCGATCGTGCTCGTGTGAAAACCCGTGATCACTTCCGAACCCAAGCGAGGCTTCCTGGATCTTTCATATCAGTTAGTCAATTTTTTCTCTCCTACCATGTTTTTTTCCGTAACAATCGTCTAATAAGCACTTATTTCTTCATGTCTGAAAATTATCGAATGTGCTTAAATTCGTCGTACTAGTGGTAATAAGAACCTTAGAATTTCGTAATCGAAGATTCGTTTAGATTCAGGCGATATTTGAAATCGTATAAAATCATCGCTCGAATGAGTTCCCGATTCAATTCTACAAATTAAATAATTTAAAATGAATTTACCACAAAGAAAATGTGAAGGATAACTTTAAATTGTAATATTTTTATTTTAAAATAAACTATATCTGGCCA
The DNA here is from genome assembly GCA_018251895.1 of Agathymus mariae mariae. Lineage (NCBI taxonomy): Eukaryota > Metazoa > Arthropoda > Insecta > Lepidoptera > Hesperiidae > Agathymus > Agathymus mariae. Next base: position 7,194 of record DWPT01004360.1, read on the forward strand.
GTATTTTATACGCAACACCTAACTTTTATTAAAATTTCCCTGCGGCCTGGTATACGTATTTGTTCTGTTAAGAAAACGGATCGTACCTATTAAGGGACCGTAGGATGTCACTGTTGTGAAGTCATTTGGTTATATTTATAAATAACGTAGTAGGTATTGTTTAGAAATATGCGTAGGGGTTTTTGCCGATTTTGTTCCTCCATTAAAACTTGTTTCATCTTAACGTTAATAGAGGAAAATGTTATGTTGCAAGGGTATCAGTAAGTGTCTACAAGACGTGTATTATTGATATATATTTGAACACACTACAGAAGAACATTTTCCAGATTAGCTAGCAATACTACAAGTAATTTAAGCTTGTAATAGCATTTATTTTCTTACATCAACCATACATATAATATGGAAAAGTAGCAACGACGATAAAATTTTCCACTCAGAATTTATTCCATTAAATTGAGTATGTTTCATATACGCCCTGATTTAATAAATCATATCACTTAGTATGCCTCTACACGCACTATGCGGCTTAAATCCCACTGGTACTATTCTTAAAAGACTACGTTGCCTATTGTTTAATATAACATCGTCGTCTTTGTTCCCGTTTACTTTATTACGACCTCATGCACATAGTCTTTCAACCGTGCACTCTATTTTAATTGGCTACAAAGGAATCGCAGTTAAATTCTTAATGAAATACGATAATTAAGAAAGTTATGATAGCTACTTAAAAATTGAGTTAGCGGTGATTAGTATTGTCCTGATGGATTGAGATAATTTCATTGATATTTGCAAGTAAAAAAATTGATTTCATTTATACGATGTATTCGAAATGTATGCAGGAATTTTTAAACTTTGTAACAATGTTCATTTCGCTTTCGCGATGAAATTGAAACTCTATTTGAGAGGATAATATTATGTTTTTTGTTGAAAAGTGAGTAAATAAAATTGAGTTATTTAGTTAATTAAATTAATATACATGTCGTATATTTTTTCACTAAAACGTTTGTGCTACTCGTATGAGACTCGTTATAAGGCGATGTGTTAGCGATGAGACCGCCTTATGTGTAAACATCTTTAAGTTGTAATTTCCTGTGTGTGCACAATAAAGAATGTTTGTATTTGAGGTAGATCTTTGGGAAATTTTGTTAGGGTAGCTTCTAGAGTCAACAGTGCAATATTTTTATTATATTTGAGTTGAACTCTCGGGGAGCCAGTTAACAAGCCGATTTCAGTTACGGTTTCGAACATCCAATTAACATGCAAATTCTCCATATACTTTTTTTATCGCTGGTGTTGCAGTTATTCAAGTTGGTGGTGACCAGTGACTATCAGGTGGTAGGAGGGTTCTTTTGTTGGCTATTCACAAAAAAAATGTGTATAAACTAGAATATCTCATATTCTATTCTATATATTATATTCTATAAAATATATACATATATATATGAATGAAACGGAAATATTAGTATTTACGTTATCAAAATCGACTTTTAATAACTGATAAATTTTGCTTTTTTATTGGTATCAAGGCATCGTCTATGGTATTACATGGTGATGGCGCAACCCAGTAATAATAGTCGAAAGTATTTTATAATCATATTCTCATTGATTGATAATTTAAGTGACAGACAACTTAATTTGGAAAATGGTTTTATTATTTACATGGGTAAATTACCTATCAAAAAAATATATATATAAAAATAAAAAATAATATAAACGTTTACACACTCACTCCCCCGTACTAGGATTCCCTGTGTTACGGGCGGCGTGGACATACACATATATGACATCACCCATGACCCGAGAACAAACATTTATCTGTCACAGGAATGTCTCTGCCCCGGCCGGGAATCGAACCCGGTACCCCTCGCTCGGTAGGCAGAGTCACTACCAACTGGGCTACGGGGTCGTTTGTAAACATAAACAAATTTACTTATATTATATGTATATTTATATTTTAGTAGTATATTTATTTTATTTTAGTGTTTGACAATAATCCCACTTGATGGTAAGTGGTGATGAAGTATAAGATGTATATTTTATTCACTCTCCTCTTCAAGGCTCCAACATCATAAGTAGGTGGTAACGTTGAATTGTCATTAAGGTTGTGATAATGTTTGTCACTGTAACTGACATTAGTTTTTGACATGTTATTTGTTATTTATTATGTTGTTTTTTAATAAACAGCAATTCTATTTTTGAAACGATTTTCAACTGTTTCGGTAAATATTTAAGCTATCAGTTAGCCGATAACACTAAGAGTAGGTATACGTTATTGATTTATAAGCTGTAGATTAAGTTCTATCACATATACAATTTAACACCCAAGGATATGTATTTGAAAGGGACTACACTTTGTAAACACACCTTGTTAAGGCACTTGGTATGTGTAAAATTGTTGCATAGAGCAGACCTAAGTTTAATATTTTAGTAGATTACATTACATAAAGTGAAAGAAAAGTAAAAGCTCCTAAATAAGAGGATGAAAAACGAGCAAGAAGCTCACACGATAAGCGTTTTAATCTCTTTAAGTGTTGCCAGAGTTCTAGATGGATTCGAGCTTTACAGCGGCCTTTTGTACAGAAGCTAGTATACGCCTGCAGCTTGTCCTCCGACAGTGAGGTTGAAAGTTTTGATGATATGTTTATTACAAACAACGTCAACAATATTGTCTTTTCTTCGTAGTGTTCATGGTTTTGACATGGCAAAACTGTGTGGCGAGCAGACACTTGTCAATTAACACCTGACAGACCCAGATTACAGATGAGTTTGTCAAGTTTATGTCCAGTTTGCGCGATCTTCACGCACTGAGCTCGTGGTCCAGTTGGCAAGGTCGATGGTCGACGGGGCAAACAACGGACCACATGTGGCACTAAGGAGGATCGCACCATGCGATACTACTGGAGGGGTTCCCGCTTCCGCGGGAGATTTGCAGTCCGACTAGTCCCCCACCCATCTGGGGCACATCTGGCTTTGAACTCGGCAATAGGATGCCTGCCCGACAGCGGGGCTCTCCCCTCCACCGGGAGAAACTTGTTCTCCCGAGTTTCAGCCCGGGTCAAAAGGTTACCCTTGAGCCCCAAAAATCCTAACACACTCATCCCGCAAGCGAGGGACACAGGTCACAGAGCACTGGGAGACAGGTCGTCGTCGACGCACTGTGCTTGACTGCACCACAGGATTGTACGATGCTTCTATATCTCTTTAGTTTCTCTTAGTAAACATGGATTGAACGTCAGTTCAGTAAAATCATGAACAGATTTAACAGTGTAGACCGAACTAAAGTTACAACTTGTGCAAGTTCATCTGGCTATGAGACAATTGTCTAAAGTTTTTTTCCACCACCGCGGTTTCAGTTGATTGGGTTAAAATATCGTAATTAAAAAACATAACTAATGGATATTCCTTACAATGAAAGAATAATGCAATTTTATTTTGATCTAGTGCCACTCTACGTGTCTTTCCTCAATGAGAACGCTTATAGCGTACTCCATTACGCTGCTTCTGCGGATTCTAAAATTCTTATGCCGACCAAAGCCCCTGCTGTGGCTTAACAATTGATGCAAGCTGTAAAGTTTAATGTACCTTCTGTAGCTCGGAAGAGCTCAAGAAAATTCGGTCTAGCTAGCGGTCATGTATTGTGCTACCAACTGCGAACAAAGTAGCTCAATTCTATCAATTATTTACGATTTATACAAATTACCAGGTAATGAGCGCTTTGGGTTACGAATTTTAAATATAGCCAGAAACATTTTCCATTCTCAATAGAATCAAGAACTTGTCTGGTCGAATCTTATTGAATCACCTTAATGTCATTTTTGGGGTCAAATTTTTTTTATCACCTTACAGTTTGACGTGACTTGGAATAAAGTGACTAATAATGTTGAACGTGTATTTATTTAAATTATAATCGTAATAATATTATTTCATCATGAAATATAACTCAAAGAAACAGTTTGAAAGTTTTTATATTAATACTCGTAGATTAAAATTTCACTCACTATAAAACCTCCACAGAGCCACGATTGCATAAATTAGTATGCAACTACAGTACTTTTTATAAAGAAAGTTATCCTCATGGTAGAGTTATGGCATAATAAATAATAATTATTAAATCTTGATTCGGAGCGAGGTTAATATACTATTTAATATATATATATTGCCTGAATGCTTTTCATTCATGCGAATATTTCAATGATTCATTGAAATTGGCGCAATAAGATGGACATAAGGGAAATCAAGCAACGCAGACAGTTATTTATACATTGGAAAGTTTTTAATGGCTTCTGAGACCACTATAAACTTACCACACTGCGAACACGCTCCGGCAGACTAGTTTAGTTTTTCAGGGAGTAACACAGGCAGCGTTGTTGTTTTAAATTTAATATCCTTACTGATTTTGAATGAACCTATTGCTATACTATCGTAAACCTCTTCTCGGAAGTTAAGATCGTGCATGTTGCTATAAAACGTAGGCGATCGTAAACAGAAATGTTGCGGATTAAGTTGAACTTTATTGTGTAAAGAGTTTTGATCGTTTCTATGGTTTGAGGGTAGTTTTCAATGGCACAGAATTGTTGAAGGAAACATTTTTATACAACAGCTAATATCATCACAACGACTCATTGATGTTTGAACAGTCGGCCTTCTTTATGTAAGTGCTAGTACTGTGCCTGCGACTTAGTTTTTTTTTTCGTTTTTGCATTTTTTTTCTAAAATAAAAGTAGCATAAGTTCCTCCTTATTACATCCGCTACCTGCCAGTGAAAGTCCCGTCAGAATCGGTCGTGCCGTTTCAGAAATTAGCCGAAACAAACAGACAGACAGACAAAACTTGTTAAAATGTTATTTTGGTGTGTATACCGTATATACATTCATATGCATATTGTAAAAAGCGGTTATTTTAATATCACAAACAGACACTCCAATTTCATTTATTTGTATAGATAATCTTTAGTACGTTTTAGTACGTAAAACGCCTTGATCGAGTGACGTCATATAGAATAATTTTGGCATGTAGTGTTGATAGTTCATAGGTATGTTAGGATCTAACAGGTAGCATTATAGTCAAGTTATTAACAAATTTTAGATTCATAATCCGAAGTTTATATTTGAATTTATCACGAATTTATATGTGATCGCCCATTATTTATGTATTTTTATTTAATTTATTCATTTTTACTCAGAACGACGTAAGCAACTTTTACTAATCGACGTGAGTTTGACTTACTTATTGACTTCTAACAGAACCTTTTGCATAAGGAGGATATGTTGTTCCATCCATCCGAAATTCATATTTCAGTAATTTAATGATAATTTTGATGATGATGTGTTTCCAGAAGTTTCGACATAGTTTGATTGCTAATACGCACCAGAGCTATACGTTGGAGGACGCTTTGGTTGTTTTCCGTACCCGAGAGAAACGTTCACTACGAAGTATAGAACGGCCGTCCATATTGAATGCGATAATCTCGAAGCACGGATTTTCAAGCAGAATATTTATGTAACAATATTCATATAGAAATTATTGAATATAGAATAGATTTGTTGTGATTTATGAGAAACGTTCAAGTATATCGTTCACGAAATGTTTGTGTAACTTAAATAAATTACGAAAATAATTGTCAAGTGTAGTGTGTGACATAACGCACTCTAATGAAGCCGGGCAGGGTCGCTAGTTGTAGATCTTACATTTACTGTATTGCGGCGGGCATGGTCGTTGACAGACAACAAACAACCGAAATCAGAGAACATACTGTCACGTAAATCTAATAGAATTATATTTTGGGATTGTATACAGAATAAATATCATTACCTTTACCTTAGAGTAGATTACTAAGGGGATGTATCCAATGAGCCAACTGTAGGAACACATACTCTGCAAATGAGGTAATTGCCATTATTTATGACCCACATGTAAAGTAAGATGTTTGTAAAAATTCAATTTTGAAACGTCCTCAGTCGTAGGCACGTCGTGCTAATTGACCGAATGATAGCAATATGTCATGAAATGTGTAAACAATACAAAATTTTGGGTAGTTCCTTTATAATTGATTTCGATATACGTAAAGTAATATTTTTTACGTCAGTATCCGAACGAGCACACGATGATGATACCAAAGCCGGCACG
>DWPT01004361.1:0-13316 GCA_018251895.1 Agathymus mariae mariae
GTTGTTCACCTATCACAGATGTGCAGTAACTTTATTGGGGGTGCCTAATACTTTTGGCCAAGGCTGTATATATATATGTTTTAAGATAATGTCTTAGCTTTAAATTTCTCCATTACATTTACAACAGTTTAAGAACGTTTAAAAGAATACGCTCATTGTTATTTCAAATATATTTCTTAGTGACAGATCGTGGTACCAGACCTCTTTTCGTATCAAGTACTTATATTATGTGTCATCAATGTTTCAAGTGTATTGCTCCTAGTTATCTTATCTTGTTTCTACAGCACCCAACATTTTATAACATCTGTATTACCGTCAAGCCTGGACAATTTACAAATTTCTTTTATGACCAAGGAAAGAATTCAAAATACCTCCCTCACCAAATTATAGAATGGGCCGCTCTGCGACATTGAATGAAGAAATATATTATATATCCAATTGTTTCTTATTTCGTACTCATTATCATCTGCTCGGGCTTTGAAGAAAAAGTAAAAATTTATTCGGCCACAGTACTTCTGCAAAAGTGACTACTTAAAATACAGCTACAGCTAACACGGATACATATTTGAAAGACATATTTACTTAGAATATGTGGAAACATTTAAGACAAACATACCTTCAATCAGTAGTACGTCTACGCATCGGGAGGTTCGGGCCAACTCCCTCACCATTGCTAGTACGGTGATTTGGTGGATCTCTTGGGTTATCACTTGAATGTTCATGATCTCATACAAAACAATTTAATAGCAGTATAAACAATTTATTATTTTTACTATGAAATTTAGATGTAAACATTAGGGCAGACAGGTTAACCACACCGTTTACCTCGTTGATATACTAGTTTTGAATGATACTCCGTCCCAATTCATGATACTTAAGTTTTAACTATACTTATAATAAAATTATAACTGATCAGTTTCTGTACATTAAAGATATATGAGAACTATAAGGGGCCTTTATTAACGCAATAGAACCCAAAATTATAGTTGGTAGAATTTTTTGTTTGTTTTTTTTTGTTTGCCTGTTTCTCTTTGCGATGGTATGCATTAATCTCAGAAACGGCTTATCAGATTTCGTTACAGCTTTCATTAATGTATTGCAGTAAGCGTTACTTAATATTTAAGGTTTTCATTTCATTTCAATCCGTTCGTAAATTAAAAAGTTATAAGTTAATATATGTATATCTATAACATTATGTATTTTTATCACATAACAAGAAAAACCCAGTGCTACTTCTAAGCGTAAGGTGCTTTTTCTGAAGCGAGGCGAGGGTAGTTTGCTAGTTTGTAATACAATTTAAAACCAAGACCGATTATAATCGGAATAAGTTTATAACTTGAACTAGGTATTGATCGAATTCATCAATATTGAGCATAGTCTTAATTTGGAACTTCCGCACTTAGGAGTGCATGGCAGTCGCTAATGGGCTACTAATAAGTTGAAGCCACTTCAACCACTAACAAGTTGAAGCCACTTCAACTTGTTGTGTAAGATTTCATATTATCAGAATTTAATAAAATTCAAATTTAAATTTTTCTTCAATAAGACTCAGTTCTTTATAAAATCTGCGAATCATGTAACTACTCGTATGTGTATTATGCTAGTTGGACATATTCTTTGACAAAAAGCATAAAATTGTTCAAATTATACGCACTACTGAGAATACAAATAAGAGGTCCTTGTTTTGTAATTTTATTTGTAATTAGACAGAGACAAATGAATACGATAAAATTATATGATCATATTATCGTAATCGAATAGACAATATATGAATATTATCAAATCTATCGCCAAAGTTATCACTATTTGTCTATTCCTGGCAATGGCTTTGTTCACCGAACAAAGAAATGAAAGGAAATAAGTTATTGTAACATGAAATGTTATAAGTGCAGCAGGTACTATATGTAGATGTTTGATAAAGGTTTTCTGAAGTGAAGCGAAAGTATAAAAGTAACAATAAAAAAACTACATGGAGCATAAAAAAAATAGTGTTGCATATTTTCAAGAATTTTTAACTGTAACATACAGTTATTCTAATAGTGATAGACCGATTTCAATTACATTTGGCGCTGCCACAGTGCTGCGGTACGATGTTTTAAAACATTATTGAAATTTCGACCTCTTTGTCTTCAGAACTCATGATGAGATTCTCAATATACATATGAGAGACTAACTCGGAGTCATTACTTATACACTAAAAGAGAATAATTAAAATTAATTGATAAACAACGAAATTACGGTTGTACATACATAAAAAATAACCTGTTCTATTTTTGAAATCGGTTAAAAATATTTGCCGATAGAGGTTCGCGCGAGTTCTAATAATGATAAAGACTAAAGAATTGAAAACAGAATTCATGTAACTCGTAGTTTGAATAAAGAACAATTATGGATAAATTATTTTTCAGAGAATAGCGTCGTACAGAGATTTTTGATAGTGTGGAAAAAATATTTCTTATTTTAAGAAAATAAAACCAACATAGTTAAAATTTGACTTCAATAAAACAGTTTTTGATCTGTAGACTTATAGAATTTTTATTTAATATAATTTTCATTGCAATAGAAGAAACGTTTCGATGCACATTCTCCTTAAAAGTTGTACAGTATAGCTGTTGTGGGCTTGAAGTATAAAATATTGTTATGTATACATATATGTATTAAGTTTCCTAAGTACAGATTTTTTCATAGTCACTGATTTATTATTTATGTATAAATAAATATCTAACCATATAAATAACTAGATATCCATCCATATAAAATAGAAACGTAAAAAAATTATTACGTTAAATGATTGAATAAAATTGAATAAATACATAACAAAGTTTTAATATTATAATTACAAAAATAGGAAAAAAATATTATTAAAAAAAAAATAATCTCTTATATTGTGGTATTTAGGTACTTACATAACACTACAATATATAATAGATATTGCCGTGTCGATTATTAAAATTAATTTACAAAAGCTTCGACGAAGTTAAACAATATTGGGAGTCATATTTTTTCACGGAAAATTTCATGGTGTAGGATTGCTGGGGACCCGCTATGTAAAATAACGGGGACGCATTCTTTTCAAACTACTTCGAAAGTTATGCGGAAATCTTCGTAAAAACAGAGAACAACTCCCTCACTCATTCACGTAAACGTAATAAAAAATAATGAAGCCGAACCTGTGTATGAAAGATTTTTTTAAAACAAGCATATTGATAACTACACGTACATTTGAGAATTTACTGTTTCAACTGAGTTATGATGAATTAATATTTAAAATAAAGAAATAGCTAGTAGAATATAAATTCATAGACCCGATAGTGATATATAATAAGTATACATTAGTAATATCTCGAGCGAATCTATAATATCTATAAATAAAAATCAAATATACATACAGTTAAATAGGTTATATTTTTTTGTCAAGGTCTAATAAGGTATAATAATTAGGCACTAAATATACCCATGATGGCGAACTCTTTACGAAACTGGATTGTTGACATTAATCGATTGTTGAAAAGGTTAAAACTTTGTTTCGAATTTTAATACTTTAAATATAGAGATCATTATCTCCAAGGCCATTATTTTCATTTTCACTTACATAAATTATAATAATAATCATAAACGCGCAACACTCAAGGATACTTTGACGTAAGTTATCACGCAATGACTATACTTTATCCCAAACACCTGTAATCTGATAACAAAAGATTTAAATTAGATATTTGTTATGGTACAGATAGATATCTGTTATGTTACAGATATCTAGCTGCTCCAGTCAGGAATCGACCCAGGAAATCTCATTCGGCAGCAAGATCACTGCCAGATAAAATTAGAACCTGCACAACGTTTAACATAGCAAACTGTACCATTCTAACCATTACATCGATTTATTCTAGACCTGGATACAATCCTTAAGGTCCTACTATCTTCTCGATACCAGCCAACGACTCTTCTGCTGAAGCAACCAGCGCTGAAAATGGACGGCGCTGAAGCGTTTTGCCTGTACACTGCCGGTACGGGCAAGCGCGTAGTCTTAGGTTGACGTCATTATATCGTAACGACTGTAATGTGCGACGGAGATCAGGGCCGCCACGTCTCAAAACTGAGTTATTGAAAAGGGCCTACAGTATGTTTTATATTAGCAAATAGCAATAATGGAATATCGGTGGACAATTGGAAGTAAGCGAGCCACTCGATATTGTCGTTTTAATTGTGACCGGTAGTCAAAATTTTTCAGCCGGCTTCAAACAAAGGAGACGGTTCGTAAATCGTTAAAGTTAGTTTCCTCAGAATTCCTCCATTCATTAAACGATTTGGAAAAGTTTGGTTCCACTTAATTTTTAAGAAAAAATACCACCCTTTAGGTGAAATAAAGAAATTTTCCTTCTTTACTTCGAAGTCGGTTTTTTTTGTTAAAATATTTGTTACGAATCATATATTTCGATATCGATATTTATTGTTCTGTGTGGCAACAACAACGAGCAGTGATAGATATGGATCGTTGATATACTTATCAATAATTACTGTCTGTCAAGTGTTCACTCTCGAGAGTTCGTCCCTTCCCGCCACGGCCACATCATCGCAATCATGCCGCGACCGTGATCCATGTAACATTGTTCTTGAAATATTAAATGAAAATAAAATATTTCATTATATTGTAATAACTGTAAGCCGATGTAATCGCTTTATTGTTACAATATTAATAACAGATGCATCCATTTGGCTTTTATTAGCAAACGTTAATTAGAGGACGCCTGATTGAATCCATGTGATGCCAATGTAGACCAACTAAGGCTGAATCGATCTGAGTGCGTGTGAGCGACACTATACGGATAATAACATTCATTACTATCTGTGTACGCGTTCAGTATGACACACTTCCACTTCCACTAGAGGCCATAGGTGACGAATAAACTTTATTCATGACTAATACAATAAAATAATTATATTAACCCGCTCTTGCTTCACTTCCGTATACAATATGATCACAATTAGTAGCCGCACCCAATATTTTTTTTTTGCCGAGTTTATTCCACTCACCAACCAAATCTCTATAGTAAATCAGATTGAAATCTGTTGATGGAAATCGCATAAATATTTTTGCACTAGTATTTTTTGAATTCTGACAGACTAGAAGTTTATTTAAACAGAAAGATGAACAAACGAGTTAGGTATTTTAAAAGGTTTTTTAGAGTTCACGATTATTTTTGGCTTTATTTTTCCACTGGATTTCAAAATATTTATGATAAGCGTGTGATACGTCTTTATTAAATTCATTACCATTGTTTATTACCCTTACCTCGCATTATAAAGTGATGCTTTTTATGCATTATTAATTGATAAATGTGCAACGAAGTTAATACTAGTATAGTGCTAAATAAATTTCGCTCGGCTACGCGACTCCGGCATATGAACACTTGTAAAGATAAGTAGATATAAAATTGCATGCCCATGATGAACGAAGCCCGATCTCATCATATGAAGTAAGTCACGGTCGAGCAAACTAAGGTGATCTAAATTTTGAAACACACATACACAAGGCTTATTACACCTTTCTTACTCTTTATGTTGCAAAGTACAATATTTGTGTGTGCTTAAAAGCTGGCCCGAACTATCCGTAAAACAGGGAATTTACAATAACATAGGGAACTTATCGTTTCATAGAAAAATTACCGTAATATTATTAACTTCGGTAACATACGGAATTTACCGCAACATACTGAACTTACCGTAGATCGTCCTAAGTTTTAATTACCTATTTATATAACTACTGTGAATTGTCCAAATACCAGTTGTAAGTAACCAATAGGTTAGTTACAACTTTAACATATATAAGAGTTTTAACTAAAATAAGTAAATAGTCGTTCTATTGAATGAACGTCACGTCTTTTACAAGGAAAACCCATTTGATAAAGAGTAAAGAGCAAACAAGAAAGGCCGTGGAACGTGACTAAGTAAGCAGCGCACCAGTAAAACAATGTTACAAATGAAAGAGAACATTGTGTATTATTGAAATAATGCGGAAAAATAATAAAATACAAACAAAAATGACACTGGAAATGATATGGTTTGCGACAAAGATATTGTTACGTTGGTATAACTACTTTTTTATCCGACGTGATAGAAGGTAAATTTAAATGTTTATCGCGTTACCTGTTCGTGCGCACCACAATTTTTCTTTTTCGAATGCAGAGATTTATGTGATTTTTATTTATTTTCGGTAGTTTTCCTTAGATATTATTTATTTTTATTGATCAGATCCATGCCATCAAAACTATAAAAATTAACCCACTATGTGTTCGAGAACTATGAACCTCAGCGTTTATTTTTTTTATAATTTCGATGAAGTTAGAAAAAAAATATATATCTCGTTTAAAAAAAACATTAAAACGTATATACCATGTATACAAATGTAGACACAGAGAGACAATGGGACACGCAAAAACGTCTATTTGTTTTAACATTCGATGACGGAACGATTGACGGCTACAAAAATGTATTATGTAATTATTAATTAAAATTTTTGAACTATTACGTGTAATCTACATTTGTATACTAACTACAATAACAATTTTTTATCGATTTTTCATAGTAATATTTACCTACATTTAACAATTTTGAAATAATCCATTTTATGCTTATTCGCCCTTTTTTCATCGAATGTTTATTATATTTTAACGTGCTAACAGAAGTACTAATGCAAATAATTACGATGGATTTACAATAACACGGCACGCATATCAGCAACAACTGAGTACATAAGTATATTGAGTTACGGCTCGTCCGAGCTGGTCTAGTGAGTCGTATTCAATATTCATGACATAGGTAACAACTTCACCAAACCACCAAAACAATGTTGCAATTTACATATATTTAACTATAAATAATACATAAAATAACAAATAAAGGTAAACTGTGAATTGTAAGTATTCAGATACATGCATTTACCAATTATTCACTAGCAAATCTTTTTGATTGGCATACTGATTTATTTTCAAAGCATGATATATAGCAAGATATAAAAACATAATCGAAAAAAGGAGGATAATTATTATGTAATGTTAAATAACTTTAGATTAATGCGATGTACTGTTATAAATTAGTAATAAAATAAAAATATTAATTTTCCTCGCACACTCCTCAACGTTCTGTAAAGTTTAGATACGAGGTGGCCTTAAAGGTCAACCACTTGTTTCTAAGAGGCATAATAGTAGAACAACACATTAGCAACCAGATTAATAGGCGCTTGCGCATACGCATTTAAACATTAATAGTTTTAAATGATTCGTTTGAAGCAACACATTGTCCGATGGCTTGTGTCACTCGTGAGATTAGATCGAATAAGTAATACGGAACAAACCACGACTTACACGTATTGGAGGTAAAATGCCACTTTAAAGCATGTCCGAGTCTTGTAGATAATATTAGAACCTCCAGTACTTAAATTGGACTGACTAAGAAACCTATAAAAGAACACTAACTTGCCTAAAGTTCGTAAATGTTATTATCTATGTTATTATTTATTTACGTGCATATGATATACATATATTTCTAAATGCAACAAGTATTCGGACGGTGGTATGAACTATTCTAGATTTAAGTAAGCTTGTAATCTTTTCTATGTACATAATATAAGAAAAAAAAATGATAATAGTAACGATGTGATTCGCTTATTATTATATTGTTTAACCGAAATTACACAAATTTAGAAACATTTCAGAGTCTGGCGTTTCAACTAAACAATATATATTCATATTTTTTTTATTACATTGTATCAAATATTTCAGCAACAATTATCTGCACAATACATTATACGCTACGTTACATTGTGTTGTGTGACTAATTAAGAGAGGTTATTTTTTGTGATAATATTAATCCATTCATCCTTCTATGTATTCTGTTTCTAATATTGCCATGGCCGCAAACACAAACAAACAAAACAACAAAGAAACCGTGCTAGGTTTCCAAATTAAGACATCCAGATGTATTAACTACCCGTATCATATAAAACATTGATCTCCCTCCAATTTCAAATACATTTTTTACGTTCATTTCAAGATAAAATAACTAATAATAAGAAATGTACTTACCCGCATTGGTATTCCCGTCTGATTATAATCGGCTTTTACCAAGTAAGTTGACTTTACCATCCAAGACGAACATTATCACTTACTATCGGATAGGATTGTCGTTTACCTTATAATAGGACTGTGTCTACCTTGAAGGGAGGAAGACGATTAAGGTATTATGGTAAAACGAGGTTGAGTGTGTCGGAGTACAGAGAACAAGGGTTTAGAAGAGCGGAAGGTTCGTTCATGGGTTAAATGGAGAAATTTGAAGTTTTCTTTGAGATATGGATATGTTTGAGATATTTTGGATCAAATAATATATTATAGAGAAGAGTGAGAATGTGAGCATTTCGGCGCAGGCGAATTGGGAGCCACTGGAGTTTGGTGCGAAACTCTATCGCTTCAGTTTGTTTAGCTTCTCCTCAGTAATCTCGAGATAGTACACATCGGCATTGTCAAGTATAGGAAGTAGTAATGATTGGGTAAGCGAAATTTTTGTTGGAATAGAAAGAGCATTCTTAAGTCTTCTGATAGAGCCCACTGCAGCAAATAGTTTCCTACTTACTGCAATGTGCTGCGGTACCCAAAAATGGTATTCGTCTATATAAATTCCTAAGGTCTTGACCTTTTAGCGCATAAAATAGAAACATGATCGAACGAGACCGTTGGTAGTTGGGACCTGTCAATTTTGGCGACTAGTCATGAGCTACCTATTATGATAGTCTGGGATTTGCTAGGGTTTAACTTAAAACCAAAACTGCTACTTCTGCAATAGCAAGTGGTAAATCACCTAATGTTGCTTGATGGTATATCTGTAGATCGTCTGCATTCAGATGGTAAAGAGAAGAAAGATGGAGGCTAACAGAATTTATGAAATTAGCGATAAGAAGAGGAGACAACATGCCACCTTGTAGGACTCTAGCAATTGTGCCAATCCAAGATGAAATTTTATCCTGGACATGAACACTTTGGCGTCGTCCGAATAAGTAACTACAAAACTGACGTCGGAGATATGTTGAGAGTGCGTACAACCCCTAAAAAGAGGTCAAAATCTACGGTGTTGAACGCATTGCTGAAGTCGAGCAAGGTCAAAACTGTAAGTTTTTGGGAGTCCATTTCTCGACGTATGTCATCTGTGATTTTAAGTAAAACCGTTGCAGTGCTATGTCCCAACCGAAAGCCAGATTGGAGAGGATTTAAAAGAACGTGTCTTTGATAGATATGAGCTGAGCTGCTGATGGACTAAGCACTCGAGGACTTTGGATAAAGGGAGAATAGAAATTGGCCGAAATTGAGAGGTGGAAGATTTTTTAGGAAATTGAGAAAGGAGATCTAAGGTTTCTAACGTTGCTTTGCTTCGAATGCAAGAAATCGTAAAGAATTTATTATTAAGATGGTTGAGATTGGGAGGTAGAGTATTCTGTGTTGATTTCCCAACTAGGTTTCAGAGAAATCTCTAGTGGCTGAGTATGAACCTTTCCCATTGGAACAGATGAAAAAAATAAAAAAAATAACACGACCACAACAATTTTAGAGGTGTTTTTTATGTCTTAAGTAGGCAAACCAGTAGTCACTGTCGCCCATAGACTTTAACAACTGGAGGCATCGCCAATGCGTTGCCGGCCGAGAAGGAAACGATATAACGCTTCTTGAAGGTCCCCATATCGTAGCACCATGGAAATGCCCATGGCGATGGTTCATACCACAGTTTCCATATACGGGGCAAGAAGTTTCGTGTAAACCTTACTGTTGACGGGCGCCACTTACCGAGATGGTGTTTTGGAATTTGACATTGCAGTATGCTACGAATAAATAAGAAGTCGCGACATTTTTATGATAAACTCTTGCCTCTGGTATTAAACAATTCTTTAAAACATTTCTCATTATAGTATAGACGATAGGAAACGCATAGAGACCTCACCTCCCTTCGAAATCCAAGCGAGTCTCAGCCATCTGTAAGCTTTGAATTATCCAAACCGAATCGAAACGAATCGAACTGAATCGAATCGAACCGAACCGAATCGAACCGAATTGAATCGAAACGAATCAAATCAAATCCAATCAAATCAAATCAAATCAAAATCATTTAGATATTCTGTAAATTGTAATACGTATTTTTTTGGTTCTACTACCGTTTCAAAAGGTACTTTTAAATGTAGGAGAAGAAACAACGAAAGCAACTACTCGGCACATCTTTTAAAACAACATATCATTATGGCTATTACAAAGTAAGTTGAGACCTTCGAGGAACTGGTGTCAGCACTATTATTTTCAGGCATCCTTGTCATTAATATATTCAACTATAATATTCTTTACCATAAGCTGTGCTTTAATGCGTCGTTAAAAAGTTCCAATAGGTAACTCACGTATCAACTTGGGAACTCTACTGTAAAAACGAATTCTAAATCCCATAAATGAAATGAAAGCGATATGAAAATGAATAAAATCATGCATATTTCTTATTTCACAATTTTGTGCATCTCTTTTCTGCTTCTACATATTAATTATTTTTTTAATAAATACTAAATTACTATAATTATATTGACTGACTATGGTGAGTACACACACACCTATTTCTTAGAATTTTCTCCTTAAAGGCTCGCGTGACTTTAATCTATATATAGTTCTAATTGTTTTAATCTGTAGTACAAATATGAAATCAATGAAAGCTGATTTACTCATTGACATCATAAGACATAAAGACTAAGATATAGCCAAATAAACAAATCTAGCTGTCTCTACGTCCGTAATCGGTGCTCGTGTTAAATGTTCGTTTACCATTTTGCAGCAACGCTGATCGCGGCGGCGGCCGGCACCACCGTGGGCTGGACGTCTCCCACGCTTCCGTTGCTGCTTTCAAAGAATTCGCCCATCGAGACCACGGCCGACCAGAGCTCATGGATCGCCTCGCTTATGATTTTATTCTCAGGTAAAATTTATCACTTCTTAAGTATATTCTCAGTTTACTTACACCTCAGTATTTTATAGGAGGAGAACAATGTCAAAAAAATAGACATTAACGTTCAAATTTACAAGTAAACGTTATGGCTAATGTGACGATACCTTAATTATTTATGGCGCGGAAGCAGAACAAGCATACGTCCTGGTGTTGAGACGCCCTTGCAATTAATCAATCACACATCCTCACAACCCATAATTGTTCCGCTGTTGGGCTTGAGTCTCTTGATCATTATGAGACGGGGGAGACAACAGTTCGCTACGCAAAACAAATGCGTATTACCAATTTCTCAGGTATACTTATTGTGGTTTACCTTAATTAATTAAGGTTACCTTAATTAATAAGTGTTATAATCGGTAAAAAATAAATAACATTGCAAAACCAACCATCCATAGATTATAATTGTTATCAAATATGAGCAACAATGTCACGTTGTAAAACGATTAGCGAAATAAATGTCCATTTATATACATTAAGTTGTAGTTTTGAACATCATTCCTGAATTCTAAACGTTGAATCTAAGTTCTGTGTTTATTAATTATGCACAGGTTTATTGGAGTAATTTATTATTATATTAATATAATTATACAAAACATTTTATTAATTTTACAGCGTTAAGCCCGATTCCCGCGTCGTATCTCGCAGACCGCATCGGTACAAAAAAGACACTCCTCTTGGCATCGATTCCGTACATCGCGGGTTGGATCCTGGTAATGATGGCGGTCAACGTGCCGACTATATACGTCGCCCGTCTCGTCTCGGGTATAGGCTACGGCATCGCCTACACAGCTGCTCCAATGTACCTTGGAGAGATCGCATCAGATGAAGTCCGGGGGGCGATGGCCACCCTTATCACCGTAATGTCCAAGGTCTGTTATCTATCGCTTATTCAGAGTGACGATATTGTTCAGTTGGTGATGTAGTGAATCATCCAAATTAGCAACGCCTCGTTGCTATTGAAATCGTACAATGAAATTCGCTTATATTTAAAGCAATTACACCATTATTATTTTTTTTACACCATTTTTTTTACACCATTACTTTTATACCAGCCTCTAAGAATTCTGCCTTGAATATGTCCAATCAATATTATTATTGTCAAGATACGAGTGTGAATTTTGTGAGTTTGTGTGTATCCGGAAAGTAAACTTCGGAACCACGGCACCTTTCTGAAAAAACTTTTCCAATTTTAAAGGTACATTACTCCAAATGGACATGAACTATATATCAAGTTTATGTGTATAATAATTAAATGTTGAACTCGAACAAAGTCGGGCTGTACCCCTAGTCATACATAACAACGAAGACTATAACAATAATAAAATAATATCATGTTCTTCGATTTAATAAAACTAAGTGTCGGCTGAAGTTAACACCTGTGTTATTAACATCAGTATCCTTCAACAATGTATATTTTGTGAATGATGATGACATCAAAACTTCAAATGTATGGAGTAATAAGAATGTTCGATTGGCCACTTGAAGTTTCTCCGAACATTTTGAAATTTTCGAATCTTGTCAACGCCAACAAAATAAAATATGATTATCTTCGCCACAAAGTATTCAAATGTATAATTAATCAAAAAATATCCACCATATTGTGTAGACCTAGGAAATTGTTTCACACAATGCAGCTTAGTTGAAAAAGGGCTTAGTGACTAAGGTTTCGAATATAAAATCAAGTGAAATCTGTGCCAGACCTCTTAACTAACATATCAATCGATCTTTTAAAGTATCTTTTATCTTTCAGTTAAAGCTAGATAACGTACTGGAATCGTAAATTTATGAACTATTAGACTATCAGTGAATAGTCGATGTTTATTAAAGGTGAAATACTAGGGAATACAATCTCGTAAGATAATTCTGATGTATCATAATTCACGTTACTGAATATTCACAATCCCGTAGAATCAAGATACGTGTGGTATGCATAAGGATGCAAAATATAGTTTGAATCCGAATCATATTTTTCAAAGAGAATTAAACATGCTATATTAGTAGTAAGACATCTTCCCAGTTATGCAGTTTCACTACAAATATTTCCTTAAACAAACTAAATGAGTCGTCACTTAGTGGAGCCGTTACCTGAGTGCGTAAGTGTAAAGATACACCTGCTGAAACTTACGACACGTTATGATTTTCCCTGTTGCGGTTGCCACATCTACGAAAACTTCGCAGGGAAACTTAAGCATGTTTACGCGCACTATGCTTTCTCAATTATCACGTACACATAACGGCGATGTAACATATTAATATACATAACGGTATCCTAATGTGGAGTAAATCAGCGGACA
>DWPT01004362.1:0-13316 GCA_018251895.1 Agathymus mariae mariae
AGAATGCATTTAGCATTAAGCTCGCCATTTGTACCTTATTATATTATGGTCAATAAAGTTCAAATAAATAAATAAATGTATTACATACACCGTTAAAGCACTAAATTGAGCTAGATATCAAATTTCTAATTTGGAGATGCAATACAATACAACGAGCTCATTGTGTTGTAGCGAGAATCTTAGTATAATAAAGTCGTAACACGTCGAATCTGCAGATTAAATATTTTTTGGAAATTGTAATGTAATAAACTTCTTTATCAATATGTAGGTCAATATTGCGTGCCAGTCTGACCAAGTATCAGACTAAAACCTTAATAAAAACTAAATCTTAACAGTTTTTATTTATATTTGGCATATTAGTAATTTATATTACGGATCATAATCTAGGATACTTCTTGCCCAGGAAATGGAGCTGTCTTTGCGGGGTAAGAGATAAAAAGTAATATGAATATGCTATTGAGGGGCCAAATGGTAAATTAATGCGTAAAACCATGCGGATGCTATGTCTTAACATATAGTGTAAGTTTTCTGAAACGAACGGAAGGTAGGTAAGGTCAGCGTTTTAAACGAATTTATATACAGAATTTATGTTTGGCATTTTAATGTCACTACGAAACAAAATTTAGTTTTGTTTAGAACTAAACTAATCTTAGTACCATCTATGAAACGTCGGTCATAATAGTAATCATGACATTGCGTACTTCGGGTTTTTTATCTCTCATCTTAAACATTGTAACGCATCCTTCACCATAACCAAACTTGTTTGATGTCATGGTTAGAGATTTGTTAATAATTACAACGGTCGCATTGACACCACAAAAACACCACTGCTATTTCCCGTTCATCATTAAGTAAAATTACTGGCATTGGCTGTCAGTCTTGAGATTGAAACAACGGAGCAAGCAATTTTAATCAAACATTACCTCTAATTGCGTTATCCATGATTTATGCTTTGGAGCGCCTCCAGTTTTCGTTGAAAAGTTAATCAGCTAAAAGCCATTTTACTTCCAGGATAAAGAAACGAGTTAATTTATGGAGAATTGAAGACAATCTCTTGTAATTTTCTTCCTTAATTAGAATTAAATTATTACTGATCTGTTAAAAGTACGACACGAGGTAATTGGCATAAATTTTCATAAAGTTCCTTTTCTTCTTAAGACATTATAATTTTTTAAGTCGCCAATTTAGTTTATGGACACGGATACCAATGAGACTTACTTAAGACTCAACATTTACTTTGTCACAAATGTACTACTACTGTTGAGGACTGAGTTGAAATATGTCATTTAAAAATATCAACGTTTAAATGAGAAGCAAGTGGCTGAATATATTCACGGAAAAAGCCCATAATGTTCCCGTTAGTAAAAATATGTGATTGAATCACGCAGATTGAACGAAAGCACCGATTGCAGCACTTTTCTGAAAGCCGTACAAAGGTTTAATTATTTAAAGAACTAGTGTTGCGAAATTCAGTGGCCTAATTTGTAAAAAAATAGAATCATTAAATATAATGTATTGTGATACTCCAAGTGGTAAAGGACAGGATAAGGTGTTGGAAGATTTAATGTCGATGGGGCATGGAACATCCTCGACCAGGTGGATCATTGTACAAAATAGTAGGAAGCCGTAAAATTTAGGCGACCCTGAACCACCAGGAACGGTGCCAATTAGGTAAAGCACCTTGTACAAGAATCTGGTGGGATGAATGAATTTAAGGTCGTTTATAACAATTATAGGTTAATTTAGCTTATAGGTTTTCAGAACCACAACTGGTGTACAAAAAATTCTGGTCTGCTCTGATTTCAGTAAAGAGAAACGAACGAATGACGGGATCGGGAGAATTCTAATTATATCGGATGGAACGTTAAGTGAGGATTACTTGTATTCTAACAGATTCTCTTGCGCTTGATATTTGAAATTACTATGATCTTGATTTGAATCCCAAGACTAATCAAAGGCAACTTTGAATCGTTTTAGGGAGTTTGCCCTCAAATTCGTCGACTGAATAGTGTTGTACGAATGCGAAATCGTTATAATAGAAAATGTTAGACTTCAAATCGAGGGGGCGTTACATCGGCGTTTTTTGTTCCCCTGCGCAAGGACAGTATCGAGTGCTGGATGGCAGTCGTTGCTAGGCTGATCCAAAGCTGAGACCTTATCGATTTGCGCCGTTGCGTATAATTAGAACAACTAAATTGTGTATAGCCGAGTTCCTTAAATAAGGTAATTTATAAATGGCACATAAACAAAATTAACTATTATAATTTTGGCTAATTTTGCACTGTCTTAATTTATTATAAATTTAATTTATTTTATTACTACAGTTTTTTTTTTCTCTATATTTATTGTTGCCACCACACTAGGTAATTTTTCGTTTCACTGTAGTTCTAACAAAATTTCTTTCTACCTTATATTTTCTCCAGAAAATTAAAATTAACTGTTATGCTTTATTCTTTTCGCAAAAGGTTTACTCTTTCTATGTTGAGTTTCTTTTACCCTTCAGCTTGATAGCCTCCCTCTTATTATTGTAAAATTGTTCTGGCAGCACCACCACAACAAGTCTGCTACGCTTATTCTTTTCCATAATGTCAATGCCGGACTTCAAGCACGGAATGTAGCCAGTCAAATTTTAATCGATTGATTTGTAATCACTTCCAGGTTGCTCAATCTATCCGTCGTAGTTTGTACTGAGTGGTACAGTATACGGACTGTCGACGCTGGCGACTGCTTTCTCGCTGCGCATGTTAGTGCCGAAGAAACAAAGTGACGTCTACACTGCGCCGAGTAACTTCGTTACATTCCCATACTCTCGTGGCTGCCTACTTACGGTCGAATTCATCAGGATTGTACAACATATGTTTTAATTTAATGTATGTGCCGCGTAGAGCTTGCAGGAGTGCTTGCAATAGATTATATCTGATAACAGCACACTACTTAGATTTAATTCCGCACCCTTTTAAATTGTTAGGTTAGGCCTAACAGCGCACACGTACTGTCCAATATGTCTACGGATTTAAGATAAGCTACAGTCATAAACTTATTGGGAAAGATAGCGAGTTTCAAGAGTCATAAACGTTGCAGGAAAAATGGGAAGGCTAAGATGAGATTGCAATTTTAACGTATGTGTGTGCAGTTACCATTATGTGTTGTTGATTTTACATTTAATTATTTTGGGTGGCGTTTTAAATAATTTCCAGTCACAATCTAATTTTTGGAAACGATGACGCGTCAAAAACTAATTTAGTTTCATATTAACCAAATGCATACAAAGAAAAGAACAAAATAGAACAAATGAACAGTCACACATTTGATTCTCATTCGGGGCAATCTAGTGACAGATCAACATTGACAGCAATGACAAATATCTGCCCACAATATCTTAATTATATGAGAATAGAACTCAAATTACAACATATCTAAGTGCTTCGGTGTACGTATAGATTTATAAATTAAATTCGTCATACAATATAAACAACAGTATTAATTAAAATTGCCCATCCAAATTTTCATTTCTAAATCTTTACATAAATACGCTTACAATATATATGTTGCATTGTAAATAATGATCAAATTCAATCAATTAACCAGACCAAATTGTCCGTAATTCTGTGAATAATTAAAACGAATTCTAATTTCAATCGCAATCTGAAATGATATATTGGTTGTGGGGCTTGTGGTGAATACCGGATGCGGGGCGTGTCGATTAAACCCAAGTATCACGTAACGCGAGGTTTGCTTAATTACATATGTAAATAGCCGGCCAATTTAAGGTGTACACAAAAACACGCTACAGTTAAATGAACAAGTTGCATAAATATAATAATGTATAAAGACTGATTTTATCCGTACGCAGCGATTTTTTGGAGATTTTTTTAAATTGTAATGCGAAGTCTTCGTACTAATTATATTAAGATACAAAAGAATATATTTTGGTATCTGACATTCATATTGTATAAACCTAAATAAAAAATAGATTAATTTAAGAATTCGGATGCACTGTATAGTTTTACTCGTACTATATTTAAACTAGATAGCAATTACTATCGTATGGCGACAATTTAGGTGACAGTAATTACATTTTAAACAATTTCACTGCCATCGGTATTCACTTGATCTAATAATTATATATTTTAAGATGTTTTAATCCACTATTATACAATGCAAAAATTAATTATTTAATATGTTTTACCATTTATTGTTACAAAGATTTTGTAATGATAATTCCGATTACAAATAGGTAAAGAGCCCATAATATTTTTCACCCCATTTTTTAACGGGAGGGGAGGGGGGGTTTATCTAGTGATATAAATTGAAACATATTCATTTATTGCATCAGTCGCAGAAGAATAATAAAGATTTTATTATCTTCTCTCTTAACAGAACTTCCAAAATATTAGTATCCATTTTTATTTTCTAATCTGATTCCTAATACCATGACCCATAACTACCTATATGAAAAAATACATATCAAGAAACATTCTAAGTATCATACAGATATTTTCAGCATTCTGCCCGTGAAACGGAACCCAATGGACAGACCGATAGGTAGACTGGCAGCTCCACTGAGAGATACAAATTAAATAAAAAATAAATATTTTTTTTGTATCTACATCGACAGAAAAGCCCAAATATATGATATTAAAAAAAATCCAAAATATTTAATGTACATAATTATTCGGCTTCTTTACGATTTTATTTTTCGTGAAGATTTGTAATAAATGATTACAATAGTCACGTTTTTTTTATTACGTAATATATTCGAAGAACAGGGGTTCTTCGAGAAGGGCCTCACGGGCCTCAATCCTACAGCCCTTTTATGTGCAATATGTACATAATTATATTACATTTGATAACTCAGATCTGTACACTTAATTGAAAACTGAACTATACTTGACAAAAAATTTACAACCTAACCCCCATCTGAACTATTTTTTTCCTCTTTCAATGTACCAGCGTTTAAACTTAAATTGTTCCACTCACCGGTAATCCAGCCAAACAGAAGAAATCCGAGCACTTTCACAACACTAACACTGAGCGTCCCCATTTTCAACCGTCTCACTCACACGCACTACGTTTAGCATTCGCTCTGAGATGTTTCATCTCACTACGACACTAGAGTTGTAGGGGATGTGAGACACGAACGGCTTGTGATCTGGAACAAAGAAAGTAATTTGAGCAACATTTAAGTGTTGATTTGTCTTTCAAGTCCTGCGACATTCCTGTAGAGATAATAACTTTATCATTATTATTTTATTATATTTAATAATTTTATATATATGTACACACATACTTGGCAAAAAGTAACAGTAATGATTTAAAACTAACTCACTTGCCTATAATAATCCTTAGTCCACGTAAATTTGACTGGTCACTTAGATATATGTAAGTAGCAAATTTTTACTTTTTGCAAATATGCAATTAATCCTATAAAAAATAGTTTTTTTTTTTTATCACAAATAAATAAATAACAAGGAAACCTAGAAATAAAACAATGCAACCAGTTCCTCGTGGGTAAAAACTTACTTTGTATTTTACGTCGGTTTAAACCAATATATGTGCTGAGCATTTTGTTTCGCCGTTTCTTCCCCTCAATGATAAAGCTTTTCTCATAATGGTAGTGTAAGCAAAAAGCGACGTGCACAAGTGTTTTTGTATCGAAGAATTTTATTAAGTCGGATGCACGGAACTGTCGAAATCAAATCTAGACACCAGTAAAAAAAACGCCAAGCTTTCCGTCTTCCGTGCAATTTACGAGGCAATGTGTTAACGCGTTATACCGTGAATGATTGATCGCTCGGGACACTGTATAAACTCTACTCTAGTTTCGTTATAAATAATGTTGTCTTTTAGACCCCACAGATCGGTTTGCAGAAATGATAAAATATATATATTTTTTTTAACCTGCTAAACAACCTGATATCAGATTTATTTTCGGGTTGTTAAGTCGACAAAACCCTCTAGTTAACTGCCTCTCCGACACCGAATGAAAAAGGCTAAAAATATTATTATTTTCAGTTAATTATTGAAATTGGGCCGTAGCTCTCCAGGGAGGACTGTACCATCATATACACACGTATAGTACTCGAAGCTTGCAGTAGAAGATACTTATTGCCGTTTCCTTGTTCGTTGGTAGTCGTTGGCACGAGACATCGATGCTACCTCAGCCCTTCAGTTGCATCGGGAAAAACATTATTCTTACATTTATAAACAGTATTAGCACATAAATCTAAAATATAACCAGAATTCTGTCAGGTTATCTGTGAATATCATATTTATCTCATTTTTGTTTCTTTATTGTAAATTCCTGAAAACAAGCTAACAATGGGCGGATTTATGTCAACTGATATGCTCTACCAGTGAAACCCAGGGTGACAGTTGGTTAGCAGCAATACAATGTTTGATGATTTTATATGTTATATGATCACTTTTCATGGTCTTTGAATTAAAAACATGTTATAACAATGGCTACAAAAAATATTAAAAATTTATAAAGCCCTCAAGGAACTTTTTTTCCTATTTCTCTGAATAAAAGGAGTAAATTAATGTCATTGAGCTTAAAATTACTACATAGTTTAAAACAGTCATTGGATGCTTTTCATTACATTCATTGTCAGTAAGGTTATTTTTTTTGTTTAAGAAGCTTTCATAACAATTGCCGGACGGGCGGCCGGACATTGGGAAGAAAATATCAAGCTCGATAAAAATATGTCAGAGAACTTCCCTTGACATCATATACCCATGGGGGTTAGGGCGGCGCCTAGTTAGAAATAAATATATAATATTGTCTAGATTCATTCAATGGTTGAGATATATATACAGCTGCCATGGCTTCGGAGATCGGAGCATACATACAAAATAACAAAATAAATACAATAAAATTAAATAAAACAGCAAATTTTCTGCCTACGTCTAAACATGAGACCATCACCGCGTAAAGTAGGCCAAAATACTATAACTTATACAATATAATTTATATTACAGCCCTTCCCAATGTGCCTAATCATTTTGATGTAATTCAATGAGGCAGTCAGCCACGTAGAAAATTGTGTTTTACATAAGGATACATTTTATACAAATTACTATATGTTCGTACCCCTTTGTGGTGCTAGCAGATTTAATTTTTCAAAAGATAACTGGCTTCTTTGTTAAATTTTGATCAACCAAATTTCCCGTACATACTTAAATGATAATTTAAAATACTTAACATACGATAGTAGGTTGAACGTTAATCCTAGTGGGCATACGAATAAAATATCCAAGGAACTTTGCCTGCACACTTTTCGTTAGTGCTTCTCTTTATTCTAAAAATCTTCTCCCTGTAAGTACGATGGTCGCCAGCGAAACGAGTTACTTAGGTTGGTTAAACAGAATAATTTCTGTAAATCAAACCGCGAAAAGAGCAATGAAACGAATACCGGGTGCCAACTTACTCAGCATATATAGAGAAGGCGCTAAACGTTTCTCCTTCACAGTAAATGGGTTATAAACGTCAAAGGCATGCCAAATGTTGTAAGCCATCATTGGGGGTCCAACGGTGGCATACAAAGGCGATTTCAAGACGCCCCTAATGATAGTGAATACACCGGTAACAGTAGACAGAGAGAATTGAAGACTTAAATTAATTTCACGTTTTATTTATCATTAAAAATGGATAATTTAATCATATGTGTATAATACGATTTAATAACAAAAAACTTTTATTAATTTTAGGATTTTTGATGATTAAAATCCATATTAATGAACGGTACCATTATACAAACTTAACAAAACAAACCCGAATAGTTAAAGGAAAATAAGTACTACAGCCATGAAAATAGCTATGAATAAAAAATGTCTACCATATTCCGACATCGTTTATTTTCTATGACCATTCGTTTTTTATTTGTTACCATGACGGAGAAAAATAAGGTTAACGATCGTTTTCTATCTGTTGACAACTTGACCAGTGGTGAGTTTATTTCGAAACACACTTTTTTATTTACGTACCGTACTTTACTTGTACCATGTACGTAGAGACAAGCCAAAATAGTGAACAAAATTTGCATAACTTAGAAATGAGAAGACGAATAATCATATTCTGATATCAAATTATGATTGTGTTAAAAAACAAGCTCCGATTTTGCAGGCAGATTATTAGCCAGCCAGTCAGGTAAAAAATACGCCACCGTACATGGGTGGGTTGATCTAAGCTGAGTGATATACATAACTGCAATCTCATAAAGGAGGCTTCTTACGCCATTGCACCGACAAGTGTTCAGCGGGGTACACCGCGAACAGAAGAATTCGGCCTGGGCGCAGAGCCGGGAAGAGCCTCCTTAAACTCCAAAAGTGATAAATTTACTGACTTTGGAAGCTTGAAAGCTGATTAATTTCAGTCTCCTACAATATAAACGCTTCTTTAAGCTCGCCCGTTTCTCATCTATTATATCTTTACTGCCTCCGATTTATATAGTAGGCTGGATTTCTTCCACTTGACAAAGAACCTCGTAGTCAATCTACGACAATAAACCAACCGATATTGTGTCCGCACAATGCCCGACCCAGGCATAAACCGTATAAACCGAACGTAATGTCCCGGATAAGTTAATTAAATTGATTCACCAACCAACCGGGCCATTTTTCAATCGGATAGACTGATGGATAGTGGAAAATTGTTGGAATAATAGAAATCAGTATAATAGAATACTGCTCAGTAAGTTTTGTCACAAGAATTAACGTAATTTTTTTTTATTTCTCATTTATATATAAATATATATTTAAATATTTTAATCCCCTGAATAGGATGAATATAAATGTATCCAAAGGGCATCATCCTTTATGACAGGTAGAAGACACTTGCGTTAGTGTCAACAACTGAAAAAGATGTTTAAAAAAATATATTGTTTATTATTGGTTATTGTATACCGCCCTCGATTCGCTACGGGTAAAATAAAACGTAGCTTTGCTATCATTACTAGTGTAACATTGCTAACATTAAGATTAAGAAGTTAGAACGGAGAAATGAAGCTTCTTCAGTTTACCTTGCATAACCTACCTTATTTTCTGTACCTAAATCAATCGCATGCTGTTTGAACTTTATTAATTATGCAGCAATACCGTTGACTATATTTAGATTTAAAAAGTAATTTATAAACTTTGGTAAGTCTAAAAAATTAAAAAATATTCTACAGCGTTGGAATTAGTTTGATTGTTGCTCGCTAGTTTTATCAAGTATTTTATAAATTACTTAAGTTTTAATCATTTAATCATATAGGTATTCTATATTCAATTCATGCATGTCAATTTTTTAGTTTTATAATATAAAATAAGTTAATGCATAACAGGAATCCCACTTGATGGTAAGTTGCGTTGAAGATGTTGAACCAACTAACTTATAAAAGTCTATTCACTCCTCATTTTGTATCACTACATCGCTTTTCCACTTTTTATGGAAGAAATTTCTGATCAGCAATAAGCAGTGCCCTTGTACAAACTTTTCATACATATTATGTTTCCTATAATTTTATTGTGTGTACAAAATAAATTAATGTAAGTGAATAACACATTACATTACATAAGTATGAAATTTATGTGCGCTGAGAAAAATAACTCCTTAATTGGAAGTTGTAAAAACCCAAACATATTTTCTTTAACGTAATATAAATTTATAATTATTAAACTTCTCAACAGGAACAACAAAATAAAATCGAGTGTCCATTAAAAGTTTGGTCTGGAAAAGTTGTGAGTAATTGAATCGATTCACCGTCGATACGACCCTGAATGCATGAGCCGGATAATTGATATTTCAGTTGAATGATTTCACCTTATAATTTAATAATACTTGTAGAATCTTTAATGGTCCTTCGAAATATCGTCTTCGAGAAATTTAACCTTCGTACACAATAAATACGTTTAATTTTTTTATATATCGTGTATTCAGTAACTATTTTATTATAAATGCTTAAACTTAACAGACTGGCAGCTTGTATTAAAAAGCCACGACTTAAGGATTGAAACTTTCGACTCGAGTACCCTAAACCCCGCTGGTGTATCGCGATTGTGTACGGTGTTTGAAGTTATTTACATATTTCACTTGTGTTCTCAATTTGCTACTGTGATAAAGTATGCTGTAAAAAATCCTGCATATGAGTTAGTGAGTGTTTGATAACATCTTCAGTGGTGTATAATAACGCCAATCCGCATTCCGCCAGCATTCGCTGCTATGGTTATATGGCTGTGGCGTTAACCAGACTTATTCTGCTCACCTGAGCCCCAGTGAGAAGAGAAACGATTATTTTAGGTTATGATGGTTTAATAATCTTCCCTATGGTTCCAGGCTCGCAGAGAGAGGAAAGTTACTAGGAGGTCAAACAAGCTGTAATTTTGTAAGTTCGTATCAGGAAATGCCAAAACGAAATTAAGTACCGTGGGCACGAAGTAAGTCAGTTTCTCCGGAAGAATTATAGCCCAAGTTAGATTGATACAAATAACGAATGCTATTGTAGGGGAATATAATACCAAAGGGTTAAATTGATGATAGCATTATATTACAATGTAGATCCTACGGCTAGAGGACGTGTGATCACCGACGAAGATGAACGATAAGCGAGTCAGCGGATGTATAAGGCATCCCTGTTACAATTATATTTGACGTGGTACTTCGTTTTAAAATATCGTCAACATCACATAGATGATATTTTTTTATTATACTGGTATCGAAATATCAAACGTTCAAGCAGTCTAAAGATAAGTTTCCACTACAATACATATGTCTATAACTATATGTTAAATACGTTTCTATTTTCAGCCTTGCACTGATTTATGTTTTACCCCGACTCACTAATTCCTAGGACTAAGTTTTAACGCCCCATAACGCCTTTGCTTCGGTTAAAAAGTCTTTAATTACATTAGGTTCACATAGTAGAATATAATAATCCTGTGTTGCCCCATTATGTACACACATAGAACACAACTGGATATTAGTTTTTATGCAGCGACTCCTGCATATCTACCAAAAAAATATATAAAACGAGTAAATGTGTTTCCCATAAAAAAGGCTTACCGTATTATTTTCATATACTTCAATATCATAATATATATAGTTGCAGATAACTACCCTCACTTTTGTTTATCTTTGATTATATTGATCTATATCAATCTGTCAGCGAAATCAAAGTAACCGTATCAAGAAAACACGCCAACCCAACTTAAATAACAAAGTCACAAAATGATAATAAATTGCGAAAGCTCCCTTCATATTCCGTTACCGTCGCTTTGGGAGCTCGCATAATTGGTGTTTAATTCAATTGTTCTCGCTCGACTTCCGCGTTAATATCGGTGCCGATCCGCTACTCGTTTCTCACTTGCAGTTTAGCTCGTACCTTAAACTTTGAGAATTTTAATAAGGAAAAAAACATTTAACAATGTACACTTCATTAAAAAATATAGACAAGAAAATGAAACAAAAATAATAGTAACAAAACTCAGAAAAATTTCTATAATCTGTGCCAAAAAGTCGCCTAATGGTACTCCGTCGGTACTAGTCGCGATTTGACAGCGGTGATTTTCAGAGACAGTTTTTCATTTGTGCTTACTGCACTTAAAGTAAATGTTAAACAAATAAATATTTCACCTTACTAATACTTTTGACGAACTTACGAGAACTGGTCCTATTCTATTTTTATCCAGAACAAAAACCTAACTGCGAAAAAGGGGCCAAGATTCAAGCTCAGTCACAAACAAACCAGCCTACCGGACTGGTGGTATAACACCAACGCTGCTCACCACTATTACTTTCAAAGCAAAACTAAGTTTTGACTTGTATCCTTTAGAGTTCTCTTCTGCCTATTATCCATAAAAGCCTAACCGAATAGACTCGATTTAATTAAAATATTACTTGTAATCATTTTAAAATATCCTATTTACATAGTTTTTACTCCATTCTCGTGTATAAACTTACCCATAATTTATATAATCTGTCATCAACATCAGATCTGTCGAACAGTAACAAAATATCAATCTTTGAACTTCTCCCGTATTGAAAGTTAATATTATATTAACTATTTCATATGGTCTCATTAACTAACTCCATATATTTATTCTTCATCGGCATGTCGTAAGCAAAAACAGAGATTCGTAACAAAAATCCCGAAGGATTGGTGCACTGGCTGACCGTTGGCCTAAAACACGAATGCGTTCAATCATTAATTAATATTTAGTACTACCAATAAAAATGTAACAATAATAAAGGAGGCACGCAGGTTACGTACATTTAATAAATAAACAAGATTAGATAAGAATTTAAAATCAATCCACGGCCGAGAGCAATCCATTAAGGCAGGCCCGAGGCGATATGGAGTGATTTAAAAGGAAACACTTCTAAAATATGGGTTCAATAATGTTCTTTATCAAGTACCATCTACAACTTTTATAAGACAGATTAAACGTTTTCGAGATAGAACCGGATTTCTCAGAACACTTTGGAAGTTTGCGATATTTGTTATTGATAACACTTTTACTTCGCATAGTGACTACAAAAGGACAGAAAGTGGATGCATAGTACACTCCGATAACAGAATAGATAGCTTGTCAGACTAAAAGTGTCACAAGTACTGAGTAGACAGAAGGCATCGGTTTAAAGGTGTCTTGCTACGACTGGCAATCGATATATACAATCAATTCTTTCATCATTGTCACATTTATAAGACCTTTCCGAAACACGAAAAGGATTATAAAATTATACAATTTACGATATCCAGGCAAAGTAACCGCAGCTGACTTCAAGCAATTTAATCGATTGCTATTAATAATCAAGAATATCATTAAAGTTATCATAATATGATAATAAATAATATAAATGTTTATAAGACAATTTTCTAGCTTAATCGTAAATAGTGTTTCCCGAGTCTAAGCTCAGTGAAATCTTAAAAGTTCAACGAAAATATACGATCGAGGATTGGCTGAAATTTCCATCTCACTAAATTTATCTTGAGCTCAAGAGAATTTGAATTATACACAACTCAGGCGGGACACTCGGAGAACGGTCCACAACAATTCAGTGCTGCAAAAGCGCCGTATCTTCTCTCCTTTTGGTTTATCTGTTATTTTAAGTAGCAGGTACGATGTTGGAAGTATTAGGCGTGGCGTTTAAAAGATTTAATAACTACCTATCATAAACACTGCCAAATTATCAAAACGTAGAATAGTAGAGAAAATATTACCCTTATGACTGATTTAATACATACGTACGATGTATAGATAAGCGGTAGTTTACAACAGTCTAGTACAGTGATTCCCAAAGTGGTCTATATCGACCCCTAGGGGTCTATGACAACCTG
>DWPT01004363.1:0-13316 GCA_018251895.1 Agathymus mariae mariae
CCACCAAGCAGGCTGGCTTCTGTCGCCTCTTACGACACCCTGTTCTGCCAGCGTGGGATTGGGGGGAGTATTCTGGGGCGCCTCAATACGGTCAAAACTCCTCTTATATTGAGAGAGGTTTATGCCAAAGTCCGCCACGCCGGCCAAGTGTGGTACGGCACCCTTCACGCACCTTAGAGAACATCATGTACAACTGTCACGTGTGCAGTTTCCTCGCGATGTTTTCCTTCACCGCTGTAAGTGATAATTAATTTGTAATTTGTACATAATTTGAAAAATTAGAGATACTTGCAGGATTCGAACCTGAGTCTTTCGTGAGGCAACACTGTTACAATCATTAGACTGTCACTGCTCTTTGTATTGTACATAAATAACATATATCCTATTCATGTCATTGTTAAAATCATCATCATTTAATCATGTAGGTATTCTGTAAATACACTTATGTGAGTCATTTTTTGCTACTACTATCGTTTCGAAGAGGTGCTTTAATATTGGAGAAGATACAGTGAAAGGAACTCCTTTGCACATCTTTTAAAATAACATACGGCAATTTCAAAGTAAGTTTAAACCTGGGCGAAATTGGCTGCATTATTATTTCCATGCGTCCTTATCATTTATATCTTTATTTATACAATGATATCCTTCACCTATAAGCTGTGCTTTGACGCAGCGCTATGAAGTGTGATTTATATATATTATTATGAATTATATTATATTCAAACTATGAAATAAGATTCCTTCTGAGGGAGCGCTATGGTTATACATATATTGTAGGGGTTCTTCTCTATCGCAGGCATTAAATTCACCAATCCGGTAGTGACCACTTACCATCAGACACCCGACTGCTTTATCGATAGCTTCTCAGTCTGCTATGTAATGGTGCAATTTACTTATAAAGAAAATGAGATGTGCGCTTAGAGAGAGCGATCTCCATTGACCTACGTTGTCAGTCCATTCAGAAAGAATTCATTGAACCGAATATTTCGCTGTATCTCTCAAGTAAAACGTTACAATTTTTATTGAGATTTTCACACAAAAATACCGTTCAATTTTCCGACTCTACCGGGGGATTTTCTAAGAATTTTATTGTATACAAACTTTGTCCTAGCAATTAGGAATACAACAAAAGAAACGTAATGAAATCGGTGAAGCCTTTTTTAAATGATGAGATCTTACACATTTATATATACTAAGGGTATATTTATATATACTTCGTTCGGGTTGAACAATTAATTGTATATACATGATTATTTAAAATTTTAAGGTTTTTACCTTGATAACACATCATTAGGTTTACTGATATTTTATATTAATTACCTATCATCTTTGCAATCATGTGTTCTCACTGCATACCAATTATCATCAAGATCGGACGAGCCCTTCTTGAGTTATAACGGGACGTACAGACAAACAAATTTTATTGAATTGATCAATTGATGTTAGTGAGTCATAAAACTAATATTTATCATGAAATTTGACAAAAATTTGAATGTACAGACAGACAGACACTACATATTTATATAGTAGTACAGATCTGTTATACTAATTTTCTTAGAAAAAAAAGTACTTCTCTTTTAAATAACACTACCTCTTCCCGCTTCCACTATTATACTCTGTGGTGTTCCCTAAGGTTATTTGAAAGGCACTGCACTAACGAAAAGGTCGCCTTTCGTGTACTTATATGTTTGGGATGGAATAATAGACTGAGTATAGAATGACTGAGAGTAGAAAAGAAGATGCACGAGGGGATGATGAAGAGATGAGAGATGAATGAGGGAGATATCGTAGTGAGAAGCTATAGGGGTACACTCTGAGTAGTTAAACATTTGAAGACACTTTATTATATTATTCGCCACTCAAGATATCATTTGCGTAAAGTGCATAAAATATTTCGTATTTTTTTTTTTTATAGATTAATAAAATAACCTTTCCATTATTTTACGATTTCAATGAGACGGTTAAAATCGCTGACGAGTTTTTCAACTCGTGCTAATAAAACGCGTTTCATAAAATGTGTTCAGATTGAAATCGATTCCACGGCGAAATAAAATTATGAGCTCTGATTTAAGTTATATTATTATTATTTGAGACGACGTAGCCCAGTTGGTAGAGACGTGCCTGCTAAGTGAGAGGTCCGGATTAACTCCCGGCCGCGGGAGACGTTTGTGTGACGGATAAATAAACAGGTTGTATGTGTGTGCGTTTTGTTTTTATTTATTTATAACGGCTAATTCGAATTTTCATTATTATTAATAAGGAGGGATAATTATTTCAAAATCATAAATTTAGTGCTATATTGCCCTTATCATAATCCACAGGTTTGTGAAAGATTTTCGTGCGAACAGCAACGAATTCGCACGAATTACTCCGGATTTTAACCGCGTAGAGACAGAGATAGAGGATCGTCTTCGTACATACAGAGGTTGAGGTAATCGCTTCGCTTTGACTCCGATCATCCTCAGCGGCTGAGCACTTTAAGAGCCGGTTTTCGAGGATTGGCCACGACATACAAATACTATCCCTCAGTAAAGGGTTGAGGGTTAAAAGTTTAACCACTGTCTACGATACACAAATTATTTCTTCCACATATGAACTGGTCGCATGTCCATTACATACATTTTTCATTTCAAGAAGTATGATTCAGCAATACGTATTGGACAATAAAATTATATAAAGCAAAGCGATGTGCCGTTGACCCCGTTGGCTCAGCGGTTGTCCAATTGCACAATTGAGTGCAAACGTTATTAGTATCAATATTTATTTATTTATTGAGTCAGTAGTGGTACCCTGGTTCTTCCACATTGGAGGCTCGAGTTCGTATGCTGCACACACCTCTAATGTTTCAAATTATACGCGTATTACAAATTAATTATGAATGGCGTTAGCAAAGGAATACAGCGTAAGGAAACCTGATAACTCTCCATATGTTCCCAAAGGTACAGACTGAATCTGCACCTGGCCAGCCCGGAGGACTAATGCAGTCATCCCTCTCAAAGTTTGAGATGACTCTAGCCCAGCAGTGACACAATTATTGTAATAAAGATTGAGCCATAAAAATACTGTTCTCTATTACGAAGCAAACAATGACGTGCATAAGTGTATTTACAGAATACCTAAATGACTAAATGATTATGAATATGAAAATAATATTATTAATATTTTACTGTGTTTAATACTATGTTTTTAGTAGATAAACTATATTATGGAATTTTTGTCTATCGGTCCGTAAAAGTAACACTACATCGACTGTACAGATTTTTATGTTTTTCGGCATATTTCTAACATATTATGAGTCCATATTATAGGATACTTTATGCCGGAAAACGGATCTATACGGAGGGCTTGGAACTGATCGTGTAATGAACGACTTGACTGATTATGGTTGAATAAATGTAATATAATAATAAATGTTATCTAAAGATATAATAAAATATAACTGATTGTTTTCTGTACAAGAGTAAACATATTAGTAGGGGCCTTTATATTTTAGGGGATTATTAATAGACAGATTGAGATGAAACGAACTTTAAATATTAAGTGATGCTTACTGCAATACATTAGTGAAAACGAAATCACTTAAGCCGTTTTTGTGATTAGCGCGCATAAACGCACAGACAAACAGACAAAAATTCTAACAACTATTGTTTTGAGTTCTATTGCGTTGCCTAAGGGCCTTTATTAATATATTTTTTTCATTTATCGTTCATGTACAGAAAGCGATCAGTTAGAATTTTATTATATGTAAATAAATTGGTAGGGTTTATTAAATAATAACATTGAATACCAGGTTAAGTATAAAATTGCAAGTAGGTAGCAATGAATGAAATGGGACTAAGGAGTAGGGAGAATTAAGTTTTACAAGAATTTAGGGAACTTTATGCATACGGATATATGAATAATGCTTAGTAGGTTTCGGTATGGCTACCTCCTAAACTTCCCTGATCCTCATACTTATTTCGTGACATCGCCATCTTCCTGCCGCAATCATTCTGATCGTGTCATTTACATACATCACGGGGAAGGGACTCAATCGCACAGCCTTTATAGCGATTTAATCGTACAATTATAATATACTCAACCGAAGATATAAAAAATAAAAATCATAGAAACTGCAATGGTTATCCCGTTGTAACATTTACAATCTTTGTGATGAACTACCACGTGGCGGTGAATCAATAGGTCGTTAGCACTCGAGGGAGCGAGATGGGAATACGTGACGTCACAAGGTCGCCGCCTCCGGTTCGTTGACCAGATGCTGAAATATTCGGAAAATTTGTACATGTACACGTCACATTCCCGTGGAGCAATTTTCAGTTTGATAAAATTATTGAAAATGTATGTTGGATTTTATCGAACGTTTTAGAGCTACACGGAGTCTCAGTTCGTAGGAGTTCATAAAATTCAAGTAATTGTGACTCTAAAAAAATATTTTTATTTAATTTAAAAGTTGAATTATTTTAAACGCTATTAATGTACAAGTACTATGTATTATGTAATATACTATGTAATAAAAATAAAAATTTATTTTTAAATATTTTGAAACAGCCAAAAGCATATCAGCGTGAAATCATTTAAAACTATTAACATCAACTCAAACATCTTACCAATGTAAAAATCGTGTGTTTTTTCCCAACGAATGATAGTTTTAAAATGTAAAATCCGGGAAAGAGTACTATGCAGACAATTACCTCAAATTTTCTGAACGATTGACCCACAAAACACAAAACTTCAATATCACAACGTAATAATCTTCGCCCTTCTGCAACGTCTGTCTGCATTAGCGGTCTAGGTTATACGAGGAGTCTGACAGACTGTATTTAGATATATAGTACTTGTATTTCGGCACTAGGTTACATCATGAAGCTGTTAGAGAATCGAATATAATTTCTTTAAAGAGATTTCTTTAATTTTCAAAGTGTGTGAATAATTTTACTTCCGATATTTTTAAATAAATTTATTCTTGTTTAAATACTCAATATATTAAATGTTTATGTAACTATTTACCATGGAACTTATATAACTTAATTATTAAATAGGATATTTATAAAAAAAACTAAAAATATATATTTTTTATTTATTTTGTAATCAAATACTTGACATTAACAGGAAATGTACGTACATAACTTGAGGAATGTCGTTAGAAATTGATAATCGAATTATATAAGAAATAAATAAATTCGGAAGCTGTAACATGTAGGTACATATAGCGCTCGTTCCCCGCACAACATGGTGAAAAAGACCTGGGTCACACTTAACAGCGAATGACATTCGAGCTTTATTTTGAAAATTATAAAAATACAATCACGTTTGCGATAGTACCGTGCGACGTACAGTTGGAGACAGTTACTATTCTGCCACACCTTTTTCTGGCGTGCCAAGAGTCAATTACGCACATGCTCTCCCAGTAGGAGTAACGTGTCTATACTTTTTTGAATAGGGCTGTAGTCTTACTTGGAGAACGTCCACAAATGTGTATGAGCTACAGTTGCCAATTGAGCCCTTCACGGATTATTTGTTCGGAAGTTCTTCAAAGTCCATTACTATTGTAAAATTTATTTATTTCAATCATAATACATATGTCACGTTTACGTATGTTAACGTTGAATTTTAGGCACAGGAACGCATATATTATCATTGGAATAGTAAATAAAGTTGTTGAGGATTTACAAAACTGCTATTTATCTTAAAATTAAGTAAATACATCAAAGTGCAATTTTTCTTTTCAAAATTATTGAAATGTTCAGTTGTATGAAATTCTGACTATTATATATTTATATATGTATTTAATAATTATTATATGTATTTAAATTTTGTAAATTTTCCAAAGCGTTATATTAAAGAAATAGCCTTATTTAGTGGCTTATTATCCGAGTAGTCTAACGCTTACGCGCAGCTGAGCATGTTCATTAAGTCCTTATGAAAAATAAAGTACCAACATTGACAGTACATTTTCCCGGGCCGTCGACCTCGCGTACATCTTGCTCGCACTTGACCTACGATATAAAAAAAATTCATCGCTGATTCATTATTTAGTATTGGTTCATGTATTATATTATTTACAAACCTAATTTTCCGGGGTAAATGACCTCACGCATGGTTTTACTTCAACGCTTAATCTAGCATGTAAAAAAAAATTCAGTTTTAGTACGAAGTTGCCAAAAAAATGCAGCCGACTAAACATTCGGTCTAGAGTTCAACAAACAGCATTTCACCGAAATCTTTGTTTGGGTCGGGGTCAACGAACCGTTGTCGTCGTGTGCGCGCGCCGGCCGTACATACGTAACAGCGGTAACGCACACATCGATAGACCTCGTAGGTGCGGAATACGTTAAGGAAATTCGTCACTTAATTACCAGTTAACTGTACGGTTTTTTCCTAATTTATTGATACTTTTCGTAGGTGTACCCCAGCAGTGTTAGGACTGTAAAGGTAATTTCGTTACATTTCCTAAATTGAACGAGATATTTTCAGGCATCGCAGCTTCGGGGCGACTGAACTATCACTATGAGTTAAGTCGATTATTCGGTCCGTATGAAAAAATATATAATTTTTCGTCAGCCCGGCCCAAGATTCGTCAATGCGTCAGTCACGATCGAGCCGTGCTGGCGTTAACATCTCAAGACCATCCTTCGCGTGTCGATTTGTGAAAACCTATAGTACAAAATAACGTACAAATCTTCTCCTTTCCAGCAGTGAGGTGAACGCATCTTATGTTATCAGTGACAGTGCCTTGTAGAATAAAGAGGAAAAAGTGATTTTCAAAATCGGAACGTAGTGAAACTGAATTTTCATAGATTAATTATAGGTTTTAGTTAATTGAACGCGGCAGTTCGATTAGCTAAAATCTATTAAATTCGTTCGACAAATCGCAATTCTTCGCTCTTTGGCTCTCTCTTTACAGATTTTATTTGTGATTTACCAACAAAACATAGTATACGGGAACAAGTGATCGAGAAAGTAATCGTTACAATAAATAATACAGTGCCTTACTAGAATGTTTATTTAAGAGAAAGTGTATATAAAAATAAAATCACGGAGACAAAATGCCAAAAAACTTGTTGCTTTTCAAAAAGTTAATCCCTGAAATAAACTTCGCGAAAAGAAATCTTACGTCGCCGCTCGGCCGGAATATATTTATCAGTTAAAAAAAAAAAAAAAACAAATTTAAAATTAAAAGAACACCAAGTGATATCAACAAAGTTGAAAAACGGGAGTGCCATAGAGATTTGCGACAAATCTTATGGTGTGAAGTTGCCTTACGACAAAGTCGATTGGATTGACACCATTGGTGAGAAAAAAAATGCTAGTTGGGATTCTATTCTCGACAAACTGGCCGATCATCACTTAAGAAATAGCATGATGAATAACAACCAGTTTCATGAGCTTTTCGGGTCTCAGTGGCCTCCCGACCAGCACGGAGGCCACTCATCAGCCTCAACGATGTTGCATCCGAATCAGAACCTGCACCCGGGGATGCAATTGAAGCGCGAACCGCACACGGAAGTCCAAGGGGTGATGCATAACCAGATGATGGATATGAACTCGGGGTCAGTGGCTGACAGCACCTCTCCACCGCCAGGGATCGGCGAAGGCATGTTCGGATCATCAGTTTCTGGAATGTTTATGGATAAAAAGTCAGCAAACTCCATCAGAGGTATGATTGCAATTTTTTATTTTTATAAAATTTTGTTGTAGTTCATTTTCAATTTTCATTTCATGGTTTCTTTGTGCGAGCAATTATTGGTTATTTTTAAATAAATTAGAATTATTCATGAAAATTTTTCCTCATAAATTACTTATGAAGGGTTAAAATTAAATTAGTTTTTTTTTAATTAATCAATACCGGCAAGTCATATCATTTGTTATTCATTTTTTTTATTTCTTATCACGTTCAATTTTAGTGTTGATTTTTGTTTATATTAAAAGTTTATGTAATTTCTTTGTATATAATGAAAATATCTGGAAAATTTATATTGAAAGTCTCTGGACTAGGCGAGATATTTTTTTATGTCAGTTTAATTCTCTATAGTTATGATGTTAGTTTCAATTAAAATTATAACCCTTGAATTGCGATGGGTCTTTGTAAGGAAATAAACAGACATTATATGCGACTATTTGAATTTAAAACTGACACATTTTTTTTTTAATTCAACTTCATTATTATTTCCTAAGTTTTTTTTTTATTATAATCATTGTGTATCATTTAAATTGATTTATTAAATTAAGTTTGTATTGACGCCCTACAGTTCAGCTAGCAGTCTTATGTATGTCGCACTTTCACCTAGACTGCAGTGGCCATATTGCACTATGGTACATATCTTAAAAATAAAGATGAAAGATTTTTATAAAAAACTATATCGAAGTTCTTCCAATTAACAAGAGTTGTCGCAACAAAGTACCGGATTAAACATACACATTTATCGAAATATTTATTTTAGATATTTAATTAATGACTGTCATACACTGATATTGTGAAAGAGACATTTTTAAGTAAGCTTAACAAATATCTTTTTTCAATATATAAACACTTTGTTACACAGGCAAGTAAGATATGTTGTGTGTGTGTGATATACACATCATAAAATGTACTTAAAGTTTGAATATCCTATGAATATCTGAAATTTTCTAACCACTCATGCAGTTAGTTTTTATTTAAAAAGTACATTAAAATTTCATTCATTACGCAGATGCATTAAAGTCATATCTAACATGGTATATTTTTTATCAATATATCGTCCCTGTAACCCAGTTAATGACCCAGCCTGCCCACTGGGGTCTCTGGTTCGAGTTCCGGAGAACAAGTTTATGGTACAGATAAATGTTTGTTCTCCGGTCTTTGGTGTTTGTGATGTATCACTTGTGTGGGACCACGCCTTTTGTAACACATCGAATCCTAGTAAGGGTGATTGTGTGACTATTTATTTATTAGA
This sequence comes from Agathymus mariae mariae, assembly GCA_018251895.1. Taxonomy (NCBI): domain Eukaryota; kingdom Metazoa; phylum Arthropoda; class Insecta; order Lepidoptera; family Hesperiidae; genus Agathymus; species Agathymus mariae. The sequence continues at coordinate 8,934 of DWPT01004363.1, forward strand.
CATATTAAAAACACATCAATGGCGTAATTTTGTTTAGTAGTAGGCCATATTCGGGTGGCCTAGAATACTCCCCCCAATCCCATGCTAACAGAATAGCGTGTCGTAAGAGGCGACAGAAGCCGACCTGCTTGGTGGTAGGGCTTTGCGTAAAGATTATATTATCACAAAATGGTGGCACAAATGTATGTTTGTCACTACGTGAATGTTTGTGTGTGAATGTGTATGTACATAGGCATGAATGTATGTTTGTCACTATGTGAATGTTTGTGTGCCGCCACAGTATTATTATAAATTAGTTAATTTTATTACTGGTATTATTATCTTTTCGTGAAGCCTGCCTGGCTAGCTACCACATTCCTGCTTGAGTCGGCCGCCAGACGACACATCGTGTTCCGGCTGGGGGCTTGAGAGCCAGTACTTCATTTCTTACCTTCTAATTTCCTGGCCGACAACGCATCAGTGATACCTTTGGCCTTGCTGATGTCCATGGCCGACGGTGACCACTTACCATCAGGTGACTCGTCTTCTAGTTTGTCGGCTATTAACACAAAATCCGGCCATTTATCCGTTCTCCCTTTCTTCACATTTACATACTAATTAATTTATTATATTCATAAAAAAAGTTAAAACCCAGTTCTAAAATATTTTTGCATAATATTAATTCTGTATTATAGCGAGCAATATGCAAAATCTTTATCAAGATAAGAACGTCAATTAATTAAATATCCAAAGGTTACCGTATTTAGCTTGATAAGGACGCCCGTTAGACGCTGAGGAACATCGCAGGAACATAGCTGTAGAGACATAACCCGTATTGCTTCAATCGAATGGATTGAAGTATTATGGCTAAACAGTAAGTCGGAAAGTCTTACGTTAAAATCAAAACATGAATAAAAATATTTTAACGTTCACACTCATGCCCCACCAGTAGATTGTCGGCGTGACGCAAGGCGTGGACACACATAACTAAGATGATACAACCATGATCTGAAAACATATCCGTCACGTACATATGTGTTAGTCTCGACAGGAATCAAACCTGAGAAAAAAACGCTGTTTCTATCAATGTTTATACTTAGGTCTTTCATACCACGCAGTTGATGGCTCGTTCGGGACATTTGAAGAAACACTTTAACTGTCATCGTTACAACTCATTCTTGTCCAAGTATTGGGTTCGGGTTTCCCTTCGCATCGACAGGGGCTAAGATCAGAGTTCGCCGCGCTGAGCGCATAATACTAGTGCGTACATACTCGTACTTCGAAAAATTACAAGCGCATGCAGAGTTCGAACTCAAATTTCCCGAGACCGACCGAAACCGAGTTTCGGAGAGTTTTCGGTCGGAGAGTCCGACGTTACAACTGTCACCACTATTGTTCTGTTATTTTATAATAAGAAATAACACATGTAAATTATATTGAATTACAGTACTCATATATCAATATCCAACATTCAGAAAATTTAAGCATATGTTAATGCGGTTATAAAATAAAATATGGCTTTAAAGTTCGCTCGTAGTTACGTCTATTTTCTCATAACAGGCATACAGTGACACAATTCTGGGGCCTGGTTTGGATTTTTCTAACATTGCACTATTTAAGCGTAAAGCGACCCAACTCTAACTTTATCGCAGAAGCAATTACCTAAGTGACACAAATTCTAGAAACACCTTAAGCAAATTACTTATACGTCATATGTCCCAAAAAGTCTTTATTTACAATTAGTTAAAATTATCTGAACGACCCCAATAAGTAACGAATGTTTGTGTTCCACATAATAATTTTCCACAATTACTTAGGTTTTTCTTTGTTAGTTATTTGTGTTAATTGGTAAAAATTTGGGTTAAGACACGTCACAGCATAATCACAAAATTACACCTTAAAATGGCGGAGGTGAACTCAAATTGCGGTGACGCAATACCCAAGTGAAAACTGCTATCTTCTGTTCGATTCTAATTTCAAATGAACACTCGGAAGCATAACATCATAAGTGAAAATTCCGTTACGAAAAAACTAACCTTGTAACAGTGAAGTAAGAAAGCATTTCGATCGTAGATTTAAATAAAGAACATTTAAAATTACTACAATTATAATCAACCTTCACTTCATACGAATACGGTTATGTTTATATTGGAACGCATCTTCACGAACATATGAACGTATCGCAATTATCCGTTACGTAAAAGTAGACCGTGATACCGTTATATAAAGTCCAGGTCAGAATGCAAGTGTTATGCATTTATGACATATCGTCATGGTAACAGAATGCACGTGTAAGATTCGGCTCGGGTCAATGCACTTGACATACATTGCACTTTGACTCGTTACTCAATTGTTTTCCTTAGAGTTTATTGTTCTTGGAGAATGTTTGAACAGGAATCTTTTAGTCTTTGTAGGTTTAACTTGCATACTTCGTCCTCGATTTTAGTTACTAGGGAGCCTAGACTGTCGTGAGCGATTGTTAAATTGGAAAATGTCTGATGTACAGCGACGTTATCTTTTATCGATTTGTCTTTTGCGTGTCTGAAGTGAAAACCAATTATACATATATATGTAATGCGTAGTACTCGATGTTTTGCAACGAAGCAGTTGCATAATTCGATTGAACTTCAATCGGTAAGTTCGTTTAATCAATAATTATAGGTAACTCGACTTGTCAAGCGTTTAAAAACATCACCTAGTTATCTTTGCAAATTATTCTTCTCGGCCGCCAGCACTTTTAACACAGAGATCTGGGTCCTCACTTCTGAGGTGAGAAATGGCGTCGGAAGATTATACTTTAGGTGTCTGTTCTTGTGTATCGTTCTTGTTTAGATTTGTATTTATTTTCCGTATGCATTATCTGTATATATATCGCATATATTTCATTTACTTCCCTCCATATAATTGTACTCTTCAAACTTTCTTCCTTTCGCTGTATCCTCTACCCGAAGGTTTAGCGATAAGGCCGTCTGTTGTATTACCTCATTGCAAGCTGACTTTGAGCTGGCTTTTTATATATTTCTTGTCATTGCTATAGCGTGCAATAAACAGTGTAGTATTATATTCTGTTCTTGATAATATACAAAATACATACCATATAGAATAATAGTCTGTCCTTTATTATATTGCCACTGATTACTTAGCCCTTAGCCCAGTTGGTAGTGACCCTGCTTTCCGATCGAGGGGTCCCGGGTTCGATTCCCGGCTGGTACAGACATTTATATGACATTTCTTCTCCGGGACGTGGGTGTTTGTGATATTATATTTGGATACTGCACGTCATCTGCAACACAGGGAAACCAAGTGGGGGGGGGGGGGAGTGAGCAATCGTGCAGTTTTACTTAATTGATTACTCGCACTGATATTCCTCTGTACGTGAATAGGAGACGAACAAAATGTTAAGGCAAAATAAAAATTATAACAATGTTATAATAAGATGTACGTTCTTATGTTATTTCTTCTTCTTTTTCGCCCGACGACGCGTTAGTGATGCCTTTGTTCCTACTGAAGTGTATGGACGACGGTGACCATTCACCATCAGGTGGCTTATCTGCCCGTTTGTCGGCTATTTACTGGACAAAGCACACAACAGATGTGTACAAAAAATATTTTTTTTCATTCGTTCAACCAAACTGGCCGTTACCTTAGAATTAGATTAAATGGGTAATTTCATGTACAAGGTCGCTTCAATTTGATAACGCGGTTTATTCACCCTCAAATGTCTTCATCCTGTCGTGTGTGCGTGGTGATACTTTTATAACGTAACTTCTGATGAGGGGTCTCTTACACCATTCATCCTCATCCTACTTCATTCATCCTTGGGTCTAAGCCAACCTCTGCTCGTACAAACGTGCTCGTTGGACGTCCCCTGACCCTGGACAGCATTAATTCAGGTGGGTAAAGACTTTATTCGGTACGCTGTATTCAAAAATTTAATCGTGAAGGAATGTTAATTTTCTGTGGTCGTTATATTGAAGAGCCAATTAAAAGCGGACTTTCATATCAACCAGCAGCTTACAATCAGGTGAACTGCATCCATCAACTGCATCGCATTCCTTTTGTTTCTTTACCGGCAGCACTAAAATTGTATATAAACGAAAGGAGATGTTTCACAAATATATGAAGCCTGGGCGGCGCCATGTACAAACTGTAGAAAGTAGATCATATTAATAGAAAACATTACTTATTATTCAAATTCTATATTTCAGCTCGGCTTAGTGTCAATCATTCAATTTGTGAATAACATATTGTAACAATGAAACATGGCGGTTACTCAGTCGGTTGCATATGACAGTTATTGATGTAATACGTCATGTATGTCAAACGTCACTATAAAATGTAAATATATCGGATTAATAACTAAATAAATGTTATTTACTTATCTATCTATCTATATTAATGATA
>DWPT01004364.1:0-13315 GCA_018251895.1 Agathymus mariae mariae
CGTGTTGTTCCTCACCAAACCAAAGTGAAGAATAACTAATCGTTTTTACAAGCATAAAATTTAAGCGACATAATAGAAAACGGTACTGCTAGACGCTTTTGTTGAATTTTTTTGCGAAGAACTTGTACTTATCTACCCGGGGCAGTGAATAAAATTTTGCTAATAATTTAATAAGTAAAAAAAAATTAATGGCCTAATTTTTCATCATTTCATGATGATGTTCCTGACCTAGTTCTGATGGTAAAACGTCCGTCTTTAGGTGGACTAAAACACTTGAACGAATGAAAAGTCCCACCGAAATAAAGAAAAAAACCCTACTGCTGAAAATGACCTTAAACTGACAAGGCGTATTTGATATCACGATAACAGGCATCGAAGAAAACAGATATTGCTTCCCTTTAATCATTTATATCTATATAAGCGCCGAAGGAATACACTTCGAGGTGTACGCGGACAAAGCATGGCAGGTGTGAATAAATTCATAGTAAGTTGATGCCCTTATCATCTTTGACTACATCTCCACTTTCAATCCTGGTATTGCAGTCAATAATATGAAAAACAATGCTTAGTATGTTTTTTGATACCTGGCTTTTATAACGTGGCTTGAGTTTTTTTGTGTGTCCATGCCATTGCAATACAAAAATACCAGGTGTTTGAGAGGTTTTAATTTCTCTCTATCTTTTCCAAGACCCGATGTACGTAACCCATAGCCCCTTACTCGACACCTCTATTAAATACCGCGTTAGTGTTCGGCTACGGGATCTGTATTTAGTCGCTCGTCGCCTACTGCAGACAACGTGTCCACTCTGTAAAAAGAAACATTAGTAAAAAGGAACGAGCCCTCAGTTTATCTATCAGATTGTCAGTAACGTGGGATACGAATTTCAGTAAAATAGGACTGTTTAATTTATCATCCGTTTTTTCCGTATTTTTTTTCATTCGTTTAGGTTGGAAACTCTTCCTTGTTAATGATTTCATCGTTAACTTGAAAGACCTTAAGCCGTACTACGGTAACTTCTCTTCTTGACAACCAACATTTGTGTTAAAAAGCTATTTTATATTAAACCTATTTTATATTATTTTTGTTACAAGCACTTACACAATTAAAAACCCCTCGCTCTGCGGGCAGAATCACAGTCAATTGGGTTACATGAAAAATGAAAATAGTAAGTGAGTTCCATTTTTATTCATTATTTTTTTAATTAAGTGAAGGTATCTATTACGTGTACATTTTAAAGTCACTGATATATTCCATATGATATGCAACTAAATTTATTCAAAGTTGCTTGCTACAAACACTTTTCGAAAGGCAAACTACGTCATCACTGATAAAATCCTGAGAGTGTTTCCGGAAGAAAATGCGGCAAGAAACTCTCAAGGGCTTCTTCCTACTCACAGTTACAGAAAGCGCTTGTGACGATATATATTAAACTAATGTCCAGCAGTCTTGACTTTAAAGTAATCGTGTACTTTTCGTAGTATTATGCTTTTGACGTGAGTTTTTAATTTACAGTAAAGCATTTCCGTGAATATTAAAGGAATTTTATTCTAAACTTTTACCGATCTACCGTTGAGTAGAGCCACCAATTTTGCAGTCTCAAATTTGTTACGATGAGATTTGTTCTATGCCTTTATGTTACGAACATATCATGTTAAGAAAAATCAGATTATTTGTTGGTCCATTTTATTATCTAAAATGTATTGTGAAATGACATTTTAAATTGATTTATTTCATACCACGCTTTCACAGTAAATCTTAAGTTAAATTAAATAAATTAATTCAATAATGTCTTACAATTTTTTTACCATATTATACATTTACCAACAGATACACAAAGCCTGAACTGTTCCACCAAAATCTAATATACTGTAAAGATTTTCAGAAAACAAAAATATTTCGTGCACATATTTTCAAATTTTCGCTGCTATTTAAGCCTCTCCACCCGAGTAGCTTTAAGGCCTAGTTGCAAAAACCGCGCACAAAGCCGTCCAGTGAAACCAGTCGAACGAGAGGGAATCGCAGATAAAACTTACGTAACAAAAATCTAATGCTTGATACTATAGAGCAAGCACGGAAGAGGAATTGCCGTTGGGCAAATCTAGTACACAATTCATAATTCATTATTCAGAACTAACATAAATGAATAGATGAAATAATATTAATTCGAAGTGGTTTTTTAGAAACACTTTTGGATTAATAATCATAATTACAAAATAAATAATATTAATTCATGCACAAAAATAAAACTACCATATAAAGTATTAAAAGTATTTCATGTTAAATTTTAATTAAAATAAATTGATTCGTTAAAATTTCATGGATAATCAACAGTACTAGAAAACTTCTTCGGTATCCAATTTCCTAATTGCATTGACACTGATGAATTCAATGTTGGTTTGTCTCTGACCGCCGAGGCACTGATGAGTGCATATTACTTATCAGTATGAGAAGTGACTCCTTACATAGATAATATGTCGCTCGTCTGACGCAGCTAACCTAGACTTTGACAACTGACAAATTTCTCAATCACCGTTAATTGGACCGTTAAGTTAAATTGCTAACCTAACGATATGTTAAAGGCTTCGGCCAACATAAAATTTTCCGACACTTGATTTGGTTATTAATTCCTTAGGAACAACCTAGTGAAGTTGCTTTGAACCTTCTCAGTTCCGAGGAAGGTTCTGTGCTCTGCATTGTTGCCAACTTAATATAAATAATTTGACCTAATGCTCATCTAATAGATTTTACCGAGCACGTACTGTGATTATAAATTTACGTCATTATAAAGATAATCAAATGCGTAATGGACTATTATATTAGCAAAGACTGCCGATTTCGTTTGGAAATAAAGAAAAAATTTGAGGAAAATTATTTGTCCTGTTCCGATAACCGCATGTGAAAAAAATAAACGTGGTTCATGTAAAATTTCATTTCTCTAATTTTGAGAGTCATAAAAATTCATATGAATTCATAAATGATGTCCACTGTATTTAAAAGCATTTTTCGTTTAACGACATTTTTATATTGGTTTTAAGCAAGACTGGCCTGTTTTTAGTTTATGATTGAAACAAAATTCCACGTATTCCACTCAAACAAGATTTGATGCGATTTAAAAAAGAGTTAATTTTCGTTGAATATTTGATTCATTCATTCAAGCGCTATACTGGAATCAGTGAGGCACCGATACACTGCCAATAGATAGACACTCTTTGGATACTGGAATCAATCATTGATATCGGAACGGTTGGCTTTGTTAGGAACGTGAGATTACTGCGCGCTTTATCCGATTGTGTTACGAACTGAATGTATACCTGAAATTAATTTGACGGAATCAGAAAATGACGCATTGATCATTTAGTTTTCGTACTAATTAAGTAGTAATCGGATCTTGACTTATTTGGGGAAAATAACCATGAACATTAAATATTTGTAAAATCATTTATTAAACTGTTTATTATTATTATTAATTATATATATTATGTCACGTGTATAATAAAGCTTGCGTTTACTCCATTTAATTTTTTATGTATTCGTTTTCAGAGTTCTATATTTTATTTCAACACTTACAAAATAACCAAAACTTTGTTTTGTCATCCCTTTTTGCATAAAATAAGTTAATACTTGACAACAATGTTTAACGCATTAACTTATAAAAATAAAAGCCTATTTACTCTCACCTTGGAGACTCGCACATCGTAAGTAGCCGGGATCACCGAAACGGACACCCTTTTGAAATGACCCCTTAATATATATTTATATTTAAATTTCATGTTAGATTTTATAACAAATTCAATGTTAGATATGATTTTGTTTGTTAACAACTTAAGATTTATTATTATAAAAAATAATATGATAAAATAATTTGACATTATATATATATATATATATATACAAGTAGTTGAGCATCTAGTAACTATTTAAGAAAATATTCGATAAAGAATCGTCGCTGGACACCAGCGCCGAAAGTCTTGATAAAAAAAATCCAACGCATAAGCTGAACGGTGTTCCTTCCCACGTAATACATTGCAGCACAGACTTTCATTCCATTATTTTTCTTTTGCCACTTACGTGTACTTTGGAAGTGCTGTACATTATGTAATAAATATGTTTTTCTTTCTTTATAAAAACACGTGCATAAAATCGATATAAATTATCTGTCCATAAAAAGAAAATGAAATCTTATAAATGTCAGTCTTAAGATGTGAATATGAATATACGATAACTTTTGGTCAACTATCTAACTTGATTTAATATCAGAGAATAAACCTGAAGATTAGGTATCTATTTTACCAGACTACATGAACTCAAAAGTTTTTATTTAACTAGCTGATCCCGCAGATGTTTCCTGCAATATATTTCCCGACGCAGGTGGCAACATCACAGCGAGTCAAATTATAAATCTGAGCCATCCAAGGATTCACTTAAACACACAAAAACTTCTTCACAATCGTTTCAGCCGTGCAGGAGGAGTTCAGTGATACGCATACAGAAGAATTTTATATACAAAAACGAAAATCTTAGATTTATGCGCTAAATTGCTTTCAAAAAGGGTGCCACGACAGTGTTTACTTTGCACTCCACTTAGCGAAGGCGCCGTAGATTCTCGGAAGATTCTTGTATAATATTATAATTTAAAGCATTTTTGTCTGAACCTAAAACAAAAAAGTACCAAACCCATCTTACAACTTACTTGCGTACTTAAAATCAGCAAAGAATCAACCTGATGTTTCTTTTATCGTACTTCTTGATTTGTAGAAATTTGTACAAATGCCTTCAGCGTCCGAATTACCGTCCCAATAGGCGTCGATAGGTATAGAAGTTGGGTAGTAGATATAAATTACCAACGTTTACCATCGTTACTTCAACGTTTCCTTATCTTTGAGTTGTCTATCTTTTAAGGTTTCGTTCAAAAAGACGCGAGCGTTTGAAGAGTTTTGCGGTGACGTAGTTGACATGATTAGTAATGATTAACTCTAGTAATTGAGAATTATGACGATGAGGGATTTATTATGGATATGAATTTATTTATACATGTTGACATACGCCTGTATCATAACTATTCGATCGAGTTCAGGAACACGTACGCAGTTGAAAGCATCACGAGTGACTGTTACAAATAAAATGTTATGAACGTTTTCCGCTTGTACCGCGGTGGTTTAATTTCATTTTTACTCTGTTTACTTCAATGCAATTCAATTTATTAAGAGAAAAGGTACATTTTAGGTGTTTTCTTAATCACTAGTAAGCCTTTTTATATCCTAACCCGATGTTACATATGTAAGTTATTGTAAATATTTAACTACATATTTAAATAAAAAGGTCAAAGAAAAAAAAATATGATTAACTCAAACTCATGAAGTATATTTTATCCCTTGTCGTTCCAATATTCATTACCCATATCGTAGCAATTATGTTTAAGGTAGTTTTTAGCCTTCTTAAGCCATGGCCCTGTTCAGGTAATTGCTGAGCCTTATTTTAAGTTTCGTTGGTGAGCAGGTTAATTGTCGAGTTAAAAAAAAAAGTTAAATAGCGAAGAACACGTGAACAAGGACATTCCATCACAGATAATATAACCAGCGTCTAATCACAGAGTTTTATATGGACAGCTTCGACCCGCTTTTCGCAAAAGTTCACTACGATTTAAACATCACAACATCCTGTTCAAAAGAAAACAAAAAAAAAAAACCTCTCCCTTGCAGCATCTTAATCTTTATTATAAGAAACATCTCTGTTTGTGCCATTTCAACGAAACACAATTTTCTTTTATGCAACAATTTAGTCCCTTCCTAAATAGTCAAAACCGTTTTCATTTCGCGGGTAGCAGGTAGCATCGGCCACGGAGTAAGCAAAGTAGTAGTTTAGAAGTGTGTATAGAAACGCGTTTATATCTCTATAGTAAATAAGCGCGTTGCGATAACAATAATTAACTGTTAAAAAAAGTCTTAAGCAGTTGTATTTTGACTCACATACAAACCAGACGATCACGTAAAATTAATTGTATTTCATATTTTGATTTCGATAATATAAAGTTCATTTAAAAGTTATCATCGAAACGAATATTCATTCTGATATTTTCCGTTACAATAAACATTATTCAATAACATTGGTTTTATTGTTAAATCTGAATCTACATATATTTATTTTAAAGAATATTACATATAAATGAAGTAACGGATATGGTAACAGGCAGAAAAAACACACACATTGTTTCTGTTATTCAAAACTATACAGTACTTCTATTAAACAATAAACCCGGAACTGCCAGGTCAGAGACACTCACTCACTCACTCAGCTGTCATTAGGTGTTGTTAGTTTGTCTATAGAATTATAAGATAAGTGGAAATTAGACTCGCGTGTACTAAGATGTCTTAATTTACGGTATATTTTTATACGGATTCAGGATGATTTTCCGTTTGTTGTTGATATTGGTTTTCCTGTGAGAAAGAAAACTTACTGAGTACAACAAACGTTTACGCACACTCACACCCCCGCACTAAGATTCCCTGTGTTGCGGTAGGCATTGACATACATAAATATGACATTACAAACACCCGTGACCCCAAGACAAACATCTGTCACATAAATGTCTGCCCCGCCGGGCATCGAACTCTTTACTCGGCAGATAGGATCTCTACCAACTGGGCTATAGGTGTATTATTGCCATATTTATCATGGGTGAAGAATGAAGGACGGAAGAAGAAGAAGAACCGACAAGGAGGAGTAAGTCTTTTTATAATTGCACTCACCACACCATGGAACCTTAGTTTTCGAAATAGCGAACTACTATGCGATCACAATAATTCTGTATGGTTTTTCAAAAGTATAGGCTCAGTATTTTTAGGGATAACAAAGAGGTGGAATGGTCAAGTTTCGTGAATAGTATTGAATGCCTTTTGGACTATGGTTTTATTAAAAATTCAAACTTAATTAAATTATTAATTATTTGGAATATGTATTTGTATACCTTATCATAAAGCCTATCAATTAATATGACGGAACACATATGTATTTTCATAAGCTATTTCACTTTTTTCGTCCAGTAAATTCGGAAGTCGAAGTAATATTGTGTTGTTGTATCAGCTTTAACGTCAGGTGCATGTTCAAATCTCGTACACGTCTTTAATTTACCAAATTATATGAGCATTGCGTGAGGAAACTAGCAAACAAAGTCGTGTGGAGTCTGCCAATCCGTACTTGGCCAGCGTAGCGAACTATGCCCGTAATCTTCTCCATTGTTAGAAAAGACCCGCCCAGCAGAGAAACAGTTATGAGTTATAATGAATGAACCTACATTAACCAGCTGTCTAATTTCATAGGATATTCAACAAGAATATTAAAAGTTGCTTCGCACATGACATCATCACACCACAACAAGACGGGCCGCGATCGACACGGATAATGTAGATTCATCTCCACAAGTTCAATGACACGGTGTAGTTACTTCGTTGGGTTAATTATTTATTTCCGGTTATTTAATAATATCCGTAGCATAGCGCTGTTTTCAAGCTTATGATAGTTTTACCAAGGAAGGGCAATTGCATAATACTGATAACACATCCATTTAATCTGTACACAATGTGTTATTTGTATTTGTTATTATTGTCTTAACCGTTATTCGGACAAGTAAGATTTACCGTGATGACCATGACGCAAGCTGAGTGTAATCCATTTTTATAATTACTATTCTAACATTCCTCCTGTGTTATTTGTACACTACGGTTTATAATTACGAAATATTTTTTATTTTTTTCTTTCTTTCTATTGTAAGTTATTGTAACGGTCACTAGTTCCTCAATCTGGCCTTGTCCTCGAGAAAAATATTCATTAAATTTTTATTCTCACGGAATTTTTCAATCTCGCGTAAACTCCATTTTATTCTTTTAGGAAGCTATTTCAAACATCTATTAATTAAAATTTGTTTAAACTATTGTACAAGATTAAGAAGAAAAAATGTTTATTAAAGGAATTAATTACTTCCTAGAATTAATATTTCATTGAGTTAACATATATTTATATAAGTAGTGGATGCGTTAATGTATGTAAATTTGCATTGTAGCGAGCAAAAGCTACCGATTTTCAGTGCATACCGCTACAACTAAGATTAAAATTAAAAAACTCTAAATAATGTCAATTTTTTAAATAAATTGTAGCTGTTAAATAGAATACATTTTATTACAACTGAAAAATTATTTTGGAGTTACGTAATATTTTAGCAGGTCAATATGTTAACAATTTAACATAGTTTAACAATTTGGTGACAATTACCGGCCGACTGCAAATTTATTGCAATTGGTACGCGTCAATCAGTTTCGTTAATAGTTCAATTATTTTATCGACTAACAAATTGATTTCATAGTTCAGAGCAAAATATATCGCTATTAGTGTTACCACATAATCTGCAACCTCCACATAATTGGTTTTGGTTATTACTAAACCGTTTCTACTTTATTACATTAAAAGCTGCCAATTTTACGATATTAGTGCTATTTAATTGGAGTTCAAACGCGTTTGGTTCTATGTGTTATGTAAGGGGCTCCAACGACACTGGAGTGTAAACCAAATTCACTAAGCTCGAAGTGCGACCCTGCCGAGTAACGACCGAGGCAATGACCTTTCCGATATAGGTCAACGACTACTGTCTAAAGATCACAACCCGGACCAATATCTTATTGTGCCTTTCGAAGTACGGAAACGCTTAAGACATTTAGCCTCTAGCGATCACCCATTCAATTACCATCCGCGAAAGGTACTTAATTCGGATGATCGCATTCGACCGACAAGCAACAATTATTCGCCTATGTCGATCTATATTATGTACAGACTTTGACTTTGGGGTTCCCAGTAGTTCAGTTGGAAATATCCCTGCCTGCTGTGCTAGAGTACCCGGATACGAGTTAGACATTTATGTGACAGATAAACATTTGTTCTTTGATCGTTTGTGATGTAATATTTACGCCCATGTCACTCACAATGCAAGAAATTCTAGTGCGGTAGTGTAAGTGTGCCAAAGTTTATTATTATTATTAGAAGCTTTGAATGTCTTATCAATTCTCAAACGTCGTACAAAAGCTCTGAGTGATGTAGTAAGTCCAAAACATATAGGTATAGTTGGCATATATCACAGTTATTCTCTGCGCTAATTAGAATAGGTTTTTTATCCTTCACTTACTTACTTAATCACTTAAGATCGACATAAATCATCGGACTATAAGCGCTTTATTCAAAAGAAAAACTTATTTTGAACACAAACTTGTTAAGTGGATGGAACGCCGTTCTTTCTAGGGATATCTTACCTCTTATTCAACAATTCAGGTACCAAGTACTCGCTATTTTATTTCAGACCCTCGGGGAATTAGAGACATTTATTCCTTTCAAGATAACTATAACAATATTAACTCTTTTAAGCCGTTGAATAAAGATCCTGTGCAAAGGTACACCAATTTATTTATAAGAAATAAGATGAAGAGTTTTTTTTTTTGTCACCAACCGATAAACAAGCAGACGGTCCACTGGATGGGAAGTGGTCTCTACCGCCTGTGGATGGCTGTAACGTTATGACCTTCACATTGCCGGCCAAGGTGGACGCTGAAATACGTAAAAAAATTACATGGTAGTTAATCCGCTGTGTAATGGCGACAAGTTTTTATTACGTTACATTTATTTACAGTGCTGAAGAGCAAGTGGACAAGCAGAAAGATATAGCAAGTAGCCTATAACTCTTCGCAAGCGCCCCTACTGCTATCAACAAAGACGTCTTATTGTTCTCCAAGTATAATATAAAACTTATCCTTATGAAACCTGATAAACCAATATCCACGTCAAATACCCGAATCAAACCAAGACCTGGCTAACCAAAATTGAAGCTGCAACCACAGCTCTATGCAAAGATTTACGATCTAAGATTACGATCCCTTGAGAGCATACGCATTACCTCACTCAGTGTAAGACTGTCTCATATAAATCCAGATACCGAATGTGGCTGAGCGTAACTACGCGGTCCCGATTTGTGAGCAGGCCTTATACGTGCGCTTCCGTTACAGTGAAGTCACGACTAAGATTAACACTTTAACTGCAGAAATCTTCCTTGTACTCTACACTCCAATTTGGTCTAGTGACGTAAATATGTTTTTCTTTAAATAAATGGTGGTTAAGTGATTTGGTTTTCATTCAAACTAATAACATTACTGATACATTAATGGCCAAAAACAAAGTGATGTCTATTTTAACAAGCTTTTAATTGACTTCCAATAATCATCGGGTCAGCAATTCATGCATGTCCAACGAATGAAATCGTTAAGGCTGCCTAGTTAGCTACCTTTTGCTTGAGTCAGCTGCCACTCGTCATGTTCCTTCTGGGGGCTTGAGAGCCAGTACTTGACGCCTTTGGTGTTACTCATGTCCATGGATGACGGTAACTTCTTACCATCAGGTAGCTCGTGTGCTCGTTTGTCAGCTATTCACATAAAAAGGAAAGTCTTATAAAATCCTGCCACTTTCGTTCACCCTCCAACAGACCCGAAGTTCCTTAACTAACCCGTTCATCTACAGTTGACAGAAGCCGTCGAGCTATACGAGGATATGTATCAATTTCAACAATAACGACTTGGCTACTATAATAATCTTTTGCTCAGCCGAGTGCCTTTTCATTCAGAAAATCCATCAGACTGATAGAAATCACGTCTTCCTTAAAGGACTCTTCTGTCAAAGGGACAACAGGAACATCTTAAGACCGGTTGCATTCACAGATTACGTCATTCATTAATCACGTTGTTTGTTTACGAGCATCCTTCCGGATTATTCAATCAAAAAGGAGCTTAGATTGTATGAGCGAATTTGCACGAATTCTGTCATATGCGGTTCTCTGTATGCGGTTTCCAGATCTCCAAACAGCGATCAGAGAATTCGACTTTGTTATAATATCACTTTTGTATTATGCGATAATATGCCTAAATTATGCAACCCAGGACAGTCTTGAGTTTTCTTCCAAATTTAAAGGACATCCTATATCCAATGATTACTGTAAGCTTTTGCACTGGTATTACACTATACATGGTGTGATTTTTAAATTCTGTCAACTTTTCTAGTTTTCAAAGTCAAATGTTTTAACACAGACGTCGGTAACTCTACATACTTGTTAGATACCTCTGATATAGTATCGTGTACGAAAAAAGCATTCCAATGCATTCCATTTTATTCTGCAACAAAACAAAGGCAATATTTTGAGTGTAAACTTCAATTCTTCTTTCAAAGGTGTTGAATTCATCCCCGATGGTGATAAAAAAGGTAACAAACAGAGAAATTCGTATTTATTTAATGCAAGTATTCAAATGGTATAAATATGTAAAATGCTGCTTATTTCCTTAAATAATTCATTATATTTCTACTTAATTGACAGCTTTTGTTTCTTCGTTGTTCTTCGTAATTTGGCTGTCATCGTTTTGTATAGAGGGAAATACGTAAATTTATGAAATAAATTATTAATAGAAAGAGAGTTGACGACCCCATAGCCCAGTTGGTAGTGACTGTGCCGGCCGAGTGTGGGGTCCCGGTTCGAGTCTCGTCCGCGGCTGTCATTTATGTGACAGATAAATGTTTGTTCTCTGATCACAGGTTTATAATTTCATACTTGTGTATTCTACATATACTAGCGCCCCTCTTCAGTAAACGGGGTCGCGTCTGATGACGGTTTAGAGACAGTATGGCCAAAACCAACCTCGGGTGGTATTTAGTGGGTAGCCCCATAGGTTTATCGGGAGTCCCACATAACCAGCGCAGTCGGCTGCACTGGTATTCATGAGCATTCACCACCAACCTCCCGCGCATCCTCGGAGGGTAGACCCATTCCCCTTTCCCTGGGCAGAAAAAAAAAATCTTATGTATGTGTGTGGCATAGACATAGACCTACCTGCAAGGCAACAGGGAATGCTAGTGCGGGGGTGTGAGTGTGTCAACCTTTAAGTTTAAGAGTTCGTAATTCATTAAATACTAGTATTATGGGTACATAATATTTATTACCTATTAATAATGTTTTATTTACCCTGAGTCCTCTGTAAACAAATATATAGCGATTACTGTTGCACTATATACACATACAAAACTCAGAGTAATTTCAATTATAATTTCCAATTTATCTCGATTCAAAATATCTGCAGGCCATTTTAGAATAACAAGTTCGCATATCCACTTTGAGTTCCCGTGTTTTCAAGTCGGGATATTGGAAACAATACTCCCTTGGTTTTGAATATAATCAAAGTCGTGACTAAGCCAGAAGGAGTAATCACTGAATACTGACTTACCACATTTCTGATAGGAAAATTAATATTAATGATATTTTGTGAAGAGGGATAAATTGACTTTGTTTTAGAGATTTATTTTAGTCAGAAGTGAATCCATCTTTTACTCGATATCTGTAACAAAATATCTTCTTGTTTCGGCAAATATTTCTTCTCGATTTTTTTATTGCTTCTGATATGTTAGTTGGTTGTATACTGAACGTGGACTCCTAGATGTCTCGGTGTGTGTAATCCCACAGGATTTCCTATATTACATTTCATGTAAATACATAAACATCGCATCACAAACATTCAAGATGTAATACAAAGGTCGTTCCAAATCAAAGACACCTAACAAAAGTATATCCTAGCCAGCGGTAGTAACGTGACAGATTCCGTTGTATGACTGCGTTAGTCTTATAAATTATGAAAGTATTTTTTTACATAAGATAAGATAATGCTTGACAACAATCCCACCTGATCTTCAGTGGTGATGAAGTCTAAGATGTTAAACACATTAAGTTATAATAGCCTATTCACTCTCCTCTTGAAGACCCCCACATCGTAAGTAGCCGGGAACGCCGACGCGGGCGAGTTATTCCAGTCCTTTGCAGTGCGGATTATGAATGAAGGCGCAAACCGCGTCGTCCGTGCAGATGATACGTTCACTACGTAAGGACGGATACCCGCCGTACGCCGGGTTGTTCGATGGAGGAACGGCGATGGGGGAATTATGTCGAACAATCCCTGCGCACACTCTCCGAAATGCATCCTACAGAAGACCGAGAGGCTGACAACCCTGCGTCTGTGCTCAAGTCTTTGCAGATTGGTTCCGATCAGATTTCTTAATGCGTTTTATTTGTATTAAACACTCATGATTTTTGTAGTTTGTACTTTATTTAATTATACTCAAAACAGAATACAATCGTTACAAACGAATAAAATAATATGATAAAATTAAAAGCTGGATCATGTGTACACTTCTTGATAAAGAAATTTTCAGTAACTAATCAGACTAATCAGTCCTGCTAAGGGTAGCTAG
>DWPT01004365.1:0-13315 GCA_018251895.1 Agathymus mariae mariae
GTTCAAATGGTTCTAAATAGTCTATACTAGCTGCCCTTCGCGGCTTTGCACCGATCTTCCAAACACCCTGTATAGTAGTCGAGGATAATAAGAAATACTGTATACTAAATTAGTACTAATTTACTTTGCAACAATCCGCAAGCACAATGTACGATGGTCTATATTTCTATACATGCATAGAACCTATCTCCCTTCCACAAAGTAAAACATGCATTTAATATAAATATAAGTGTAAATAAAAATATATAAGAATGAATTTCCACAAAGTAACGCCTGACATTCGCCTATCAACTACGATACTGTATACCTACGTTCTATCTCATTCTCTCCTACGCTAAGTACGATATAGACATATGTTTGTTTCTTTATAGTATCGTTTTTACGTTTCATTGGTTTCAAATATATAAATAGGTGTATAGTGTAAAGTGTGATCGGTCGATGTTCTACCGAGCCGACAATGGATCACACGTAGCATTCAGGGGGATTGCACCCCTCCATGCGAGACTGCCGGAGGGGTTTTCGGTTACGCGGGAGCTCCTGTAGTCAGATTAGTCCTCAGATCACCTGGGGGACGTCTGACTTTGAACTTGGCACGGTTGATGGATTTGAGGATGCCTGCCTAACTGCGGGGTCCTCCCCTTTATCGATAGACACTTGTTTTCCCGAGTTACAACTCGTGACTAAATTTTACAACAAATACTGTTTTCAGTCGTAATGTACGAGACTTCATCGGCGAACTTCCCGCTATATAGTTTGTTTAAATGTTATTTAAAAAAATTTAAATGTCCATCGAGCAAAGTTTAAATGAAGCCATAAGTCTCAAAGGATACTGGTAAAATAATATAAAGTTCATACATAATTCAAATGTATAGCATAATCCTGGCCCTTATAAACCGTATAATCCTTAATCTGTTCTTTGATTTTCACATGAAACCGTAACAGATATACGGACATCCAGTTCACAGACACAAAAGTCACAAAAAAGTTATATGATTTAATGTACGAATGTTATTTTGTAACACTATTGGTGGGGTTCATTAACGAAATTAAGGCCAAAATACATTTTACCAGACAAGCAGACGATTAAAAAAACTGTTCGCTAAGATATTCTAAATAAACGAAGACTTCATGAAAATGAATCTACTCGTTGATCACTGCAATGCACAGATATATTATTGTTGTCAAGTGAGACTTGAAGGGTGGTCTTCACCACTCTGCTCTACTGCGTCTTGGTGTATTGATTTGTCGGTAACTTATAGAACGGTTTTTTTTTCCAATGTTTTTTTTTATGTTGAAGGTTGGAATCGTTAAGGATATTTCGTCACTGCCAATCAAACAAAAATATAATTAAATAATAATAATTTGCTCTTT
Organism: Agathymus mariae mariae; assembly: GCA_018251895.1. NCBI lineage: Eukaryota > Metazoa > Arthropoda > Insecta > Lepidoptera > Hesperiidae > Agathymus > Agathymus mariae. The sequence continues at coordinate 1,372 of DWPT01004365.1, forward strand.
TATAAATTTGAGTTAATCTTTATAGTAAATAGGCATATCGATTATTTTAACATTTCGACTTTATGGATTGGTGTTCATAGTACCTCATTCTTGTGCGTGTATAAAATACACGCCCTTAGATCAGCTATCAATCTATGGATTCACGCACTGCTTTGTTTCCACGGAAAATTTAGCCACTACACGCATTTAGAGCAGGCCATGTCCTCTGAAAGTAACCGTAACTTGTATTCTAAGAGGTTTAGATCTGGGCTGAACGAGGGCCAGTGTTCAGTTCTTATAAAGTCTAACATGTTGGTTTTGAGGCAGCAAGCATGCCTGCTTGGATGGTTCGTGCATTGCTACCAAGTGGAGTGATGCTATTAAGTCCATGGTATATTTTTTTTAAAGTGTAACGCAATTAGCTTTCACAGCACGATCTTAGCGATCTCTTGATATACTTTGGCTGAAGTCTTCACTCCATGATAAGACATGCACCACCAAACAGTGGCTGAAGTAGGCCACGTGTAGCTGCTTTAGTGCTTTCAGCAAACACTTGGTTTTTTTGCTTGTTATCTATCTATAATTATTAAAGATTTTTCAATAGTAAAGAGGATACTTCTATACCTTTCATCCGGTATCGGGATGATAAGTGTTTTGATCGTTCCACTCCATTTATATTATTTTGAAAATGGACGATAAACACCGAATCTAGATCTTGATTAATGATACACGACAAAGTGTCATGTGTCGTCAAACTTCATGTGTCGTGATTATTTTTGTTTATTTTGATTGTTTGTTTATAGGGTTTCGAAAGGTCCTGGCTGTCAGAGCAATTAAAGCCTGCGTAGTTCTAATAGCACACGGCCACCCCGATAGTTTATGGTCATTGACAGAGGGAGCATTGGTATGTCTATTGATAGATATACAAACATAAGGCTTATTTCAAGTTTCTGATTTATCCCATTTTCCAATTACGAATTATCCAATTACCCATTTAATTTTCTTTAACACCTCATTCTATAGATATTGCATTTAAATATGTAGTGTAATAAATGCATTCCAAATTTGAATCCAGAAAAAAATAAAAATCTGTAAATTTTATATTGTAACAGTACTTATATCCAGACCAGTTATACAGTTACAATATAATATATATTAGAATAGTGCACACTGGATGCATGCATCTCTTCTTACTCGTACTGTCTCAAAATAACATAAAACGTTATAAATAATTTCTCTCTCAGCCTTGCTTAAGCAGTATTTCCGGAAACCAAATCTGCGGAAAATGTTTTCAATTTTGCTACGAAGTTCCTCTCTGTTATAAGCAACATAGAAAATATAAGATGAAATGTGAAAAATTTATTCGCTTCGTCACACACGAGTACCTACACATGTCAAATGATAATGGAAATGTAAACAGAAAAATAAATGGTGACAAATGTGAAAGTTGGTCATCGTATTACCTATATGCTGTATATTTTATTACAAGTTCACGTACAAATATGAACTCTTAAATAATTCTTTAAGAGGAATATTTGACTTTGTTATTTTTTCTTCGATTGACTTGATTCAAAAAAAAAAACCTTAAAATAGGGAATTAATAAAATTAAAGCTTTAACTATAACTTATAAACTTTTTAATCCTTAATGTCATCTCACTAATTCACGGATTATTCCTGAGATTTTCAGAACAAGTTGCCTGATAATATTTATTTGAAAATGTGTATTTATATAAATACCTGTGCGAAATACGTGATATGAGTATACAGGGAAAATCTGTTTATAAGGTTTGGATATCCAATTTTCATAATACAATTAGTATCGTTAAGGGATATTTTCTTACATGTATTAATTTTGAACAATTATTCTAGTTGTCCCCACCGTTTTCTAAGTAATCTTTTTTCTGAAATCCATTATGGCCTGAATACGTTTTAACCCGAGATTAAAAGATGAAAACTGATTTGTTACAACTGTTCAAGTATAATGCGCATTGTAAGTACGCGCGCACCCACACTCAGCCTAAGAATATATTTATTCTTACGTACCTACTATTGTAGGTACCGTAAAAATACATCCACCATGAAAATCTACTCTTCTATATTAAAATCATGTTTCCAATTCGCTCATTTTTACTTTATTGAATAATATGCATGAGTTATACACAACACGGTTTGTATGTATATCGTATTTTTATGTACATAGTACAATACTAGCAGGCTATCATTGCAATATCATTTATAAGTGGGTTTAGTATTTTTTCTTAGCTGACTACGTATCAGTGACTTCTATGGTCTTCCTGATTACGAGTTCGTTGGTTAGTTGATAATAAAAGAACCGTTTGTTCTCTATAAACAACTTGATTTAGTCAAGTACCTACGAACTCTCTTTCTCGTTACCTTTTCTACTCATAATTCTAAAACCGATTGTCGACTTATGCCAAGAAGCTACATTTAAACTACTTAGTCACTAATTATACGACACTCAATCCAAGATATTGTTTTCTTTAAAACGATCCACGTTAGAAACTATTCGTTTAGTTTGCTGGTTAGGTGATTTAAACTCAAACAAACCTTCGTTGAGCTGGTTAGGAATGACCTCGACCAACGAACACTTGTCAACAACAATTGACAATGACGTCAGAGCATTATTTAAGACAATGAAGATAGTAGCATCATCAAGCACAGATTGTAATCGGAAATTATTTAAGAAAGAAATATACATATTATTTTGCCATTCAACACAATAAAATAGAACCTTAAATCATGTACTATATAATAAAAAAATATATATTAAAGCCAATAATCCCAGAAAGAGCAGAATATTTGAAAATTAAACACACATACATACAACATTAGCATAAATTAAAACTTGCATTAACTGCGCTGCAACGCCCTTTAAATGTGTTTTACCGCTAGGTACCTACCCTTTAAAATTTGCATAAAAATACTACACCCGGGACGTATTCGTGATCGGTGATAATTTGTCTCAACTTCATACCTGTATTATTTAGTCGTGCAACGTTGAGTACCGCTGTAATCCGGTAAAATTTTCGTTAGTTAGTACAGATAGTTTTAACCTATTTGTATAAATATCATGAACTCCAGCGCGGGAATGAAATGAGAACTTAAGTAACGCTTTTTGAATTAATAAATTCGAACTTATTTTAATAATAAAACAGTAACGGAACCAAGTTTGTACATGAAATATAAAAAAAAAATTACTTAGAATTTTAAAATATCTGTACCGACATGACACTAACGAAAGCGGAACTATACTCGAAACTGTCACTACTACACACACTAGACTCACGATGAGTGGTCACCCCTACGTTTTAATTTCGAATTATTGCAACCCGCCACAAGTACCTACTGCAGTAAAGCAATTACATCAATAAAGTTAAAGCAATATCACCTATAACAAAATAGAATCTAAGTAGATACATATGTTAAATACGGTATGTATATATCTGTACTAATAATGAAATTATATATTCTGTATATATTACGAAATTATATATATATTACGGGCCTTTATTAACGCAATAGAACCCAAAACAATAGTTGTTAGAATTTTTGTCTGTTTGTCTATGTTTGTTCCCGCTAATCTCTGAAACGGCTTAACCGATTTCGTTCTGCTTTTCACTAATGTATTGCAGTTAGCGTCACTTAATACATAAAGTTTGTTTTTACAGCAATCCGTCCATAAACAAAAAAGATATGAATTATAATTTCTAATTCACAGAACGTGATAAACCCAGTCCTAAAACAATGCAGATGCTATTTCTAAGCGTAAGGTAGTTTTTCTGACGCAAAACGATTTGCTATTATATAATAAAAATAAATGTTCAAAACAAATTTTTGAAAAGTACATTTACTATAATGAACAAGTCGTGTTAGGATCAATGAGAAAATAAAATCTAAAAACGGTTCTTAAAATAACCGAGTTCCTTCCCAGTACTCATCTCAAGATTCTTAGCCCCTTAACGCGATGCGAATACTTTGCTTTTGGAAATCTTTGAATTTTTCTGTCAGTGAATTTAAATTATCTTTTATCTTCGTCGTACCTCCAAACAAACAGAACGACACAGCCCCGTAACTAAAACGAGTCAATATATTTCAATGATACAGCAAAATATCAATTTGATATTGTAACTGTTGTTTCATTATATAACTTATTAAAATTAATAATATAATATATAACAATGTAGCTTATAAAAATAAATAGTTGAAGGTAAAATTAAAAGAAGTAGAGGTCCTGGTAGAAGAAAAATCTCGTGGATTGGAAACGTAAGGTTGCGGTTAAATGCACAGATAAGCTGACTCATGTGACTGCTGAGGTAGCGACAAATGGTCGCCGAACTCCTTGACGGAGATGGCACGTGAAGAAGAACTTTAATAATGGACTTTGAGCACTAACACCATGCATTCAGTATGTACATACGCTAACTAAGAATACTATATGGACTATATGAAGAAATATAATGGATGTCCATGAGTAGCGCAAACCGCTTAATTTTGCTTTTGCAAGATTTCTGAACATTGCTTTAATCTTATGTACGTCACTGCCGACCTCTCTGCCACATCATTGACATTTGTTGAAGCTTAGCTTGCTCAGTAAGTTACTGAAGTTGCATATTGTTTAATCAGCTTTGCATATTATTAAGACTACTAAGCTTGAATAAAGTGTTGTTTAGTATACCCTACCTGGAGTACTCTTAAAGGCAGAAGTCTATTTTTTTTATATTAATAGCCGACAAATGCTTGAACGGGCCACGTGACGTTATGTGATCAGTGCTGTGCATCTATACCCACAACACCAAATACAAGACTGACGCATTATCAGCCAAGGACACGGCCAACCATATCGTTATTGGTTGTTCGACTTTACAACCAAAGCACGTTTATAAAACTTCACAGTTAATAGTAATAGAGTGATAGCTATAAAAAACCATACCACCAACATCACAGTACAGTGAATCCTAGTGTGGGAGCTAAAAACCAAAAATTTTGGTCAAAAAGAAACGCAATATAATATTTTCATATTTATTTTTCATCAAGAGTGCATCAGGTACCTATATATATATATGTTGTTTATAGTACCTACAGACTAGAATTTAATACGCTTTCCCTATCAGAAACCTAAGATGATGCGAAATACAACAGTACAACGTGTTTAGAATAAATAAAGAGACGTGGTTCAGCATCCAGCATTTGCTAACATGCTAGGAATTTTAATATAACAAACATAACCCACAACAAATACTGAAATGAAGTAAAATACTTTTTTCATTCAACTGTTTGGTCCAACTCCGTAATTTCGAACCCTCGATCCTAATTTAGAGATACCAGACTGAACTAGCAATTAGTCCTGATTCAGAGATAGCAGACTACACAACTAGAATATTTGAAAATAATTATTGTATCACTCATATGATTGACACGTCATGAAAATTCACTTTCTAACTCCACAGTCTGTATACAGATAAAGATAACCCTATATAAATGTCATGAAGAAAGAGTTAACATTTAGTGTGTTTGTGTCGGAAGGTAATTATTGGAACTACGGTAACTATTTGATATATTATTTTACCAATCGAAAGGCATTCCATTCCGGATGGACAGAGGCTAACATGTAAATGTAATAAATTTTCCAACTCGAACGAAGTCGGGTTGTGTCGGCTCTAGTGTCATTATAAAAATATTTAGCTAGTACCAGACATACTAATTAGAGTTTGTCAAAGTACATTAATATTGTTGCTATCAAATATAATTTTTTTATTGAGTTATAAGTACAACTCTACTACTCTTGTAATGGACACCCCCGTTGAGATATTACGAAAGGGTTTATGGTTTTTCAGTATTGAAGTATTGTTAATTATATACTAGTTCTTTGTTAAACTATCGGTAAAATTAAAAATAAAATAGTACTAAGATTTTCTTAATTGAACTGCAAACCCAGTTTTAAGACTGTGCTGACAGAAAATCTGTAAAGCTTAAAGTGTAGAACAAAACAAAACGCTTCCTTACCAGATTGAAACAAGTGCAAATGCAATTTTGGGTCATTCAAATAATAAATTTAACCAAATGTTACAGTGAAGGAATGTAATAATATTTTATCCAGCTAACAAGTAGGTACAGAACTTATTCGACTTGTTTACGAGCGTGAGGTATCACGGTGTCGAGCTATAATTTAAACAACCAAAGATGCGTTGTCCTGGTAAAAGCTTGTTAAACCTAATGTATGGTACATAAAGATAGAAAGATACAAGAAAAATAAAATTTTATAAGACGTGATCACTTAACTTCGCTGAAGATGTTAGTGAACGTCCTTTAGCTAATGAAAATTTTACTTACTTTGTAGTGGATACATTCGTTGATAGAGTTCCGTTCACCCTAAAAAATAACGAAAACCTTATGCGACTTTTCGCCTTTTTTATTTCAATACATCAAAGCCGAAAATACAATTGCGAGTTGTTAGTAGATATACATTCATAAGATTTTTAGGCCGCATATATCAAGGCCACATGCAAAATTTTTAAATTAATTGTTTTGTTGATTAATTGGCACAGCATTTGGACAAGGGAGTCGACAAAAACGAAAATATCTGAGAGTTGTTTACGGTACGAGGGGCCACGGCAAAAATGGACCGTTCCTGATGCTCTTGTGGCCTACACAGCTTCACGCGAACAGTGTGGCGAGCCTGGAAGGGCTTAGTCAGTAAAGCAACAGTGGACACGGTGAAGGAAACCGGATTGTGGCGCGCAGCCACGGAAGACTGAGAACATTTTAAACTATTCAGTTTTAGTTTTAGGTTATATCATATATCGTAATTACTATTAACATGTATTCATTTTATCCAGACGGACGATCATAGCTTTGGTGGACACTGGGACACTGATAGGTAGCAACATTTATATAACCAAAAAATATCTTATTCACTTTTATACATTAATTATTCATATTCAAACATACTACAAAACAACGTTCTCTCGCAGAAAGTCTGCCAATTATCGTACTGTATATTTTTATTTTCACTCATGCTCTGAAAGTAGATTGTAATGAACCGAACAATGTACCTCGTGCCTTTATAGGCCAGTTACTGATTAAAATAGCCACGTAATATATAATGCACGTAAGCTTACGTAAGCGAACAATACATGTCAGGAACATCAGTAGACGGTAACGAGATAAGCCAAAGATATGGATACAATGTGGATAAAAGCTTACAGCTACGTGACGTTGATTTTATTAATAAATCACAAAAGAGTTTTGTTCTGAGTAATCTTAAGGGAATCGTAATTATAAGGGATCAATCACATACTTGAATTTAAACTAACTATTGATTGTAAAATAAAATAGAGCTTATAGGCATATTATAGTATAGATAGATATTACAACAATGACAAGGACGTCTGGAAATAATAGTGTCGAAACCATTTCCGCGCAGGTTCAAACTATTGTAATTACCATGTGTTGTTTAAAAGATGTCTAAGGAGTTCTTTCGCCGTTTCTTCTCCTTAATGTTAAAGCATATTTTCGAAACGGTAGCAGAAGCAAACAATGACGTGCATAAGTGTATTTACAGAATACCTGTATGATTAAATGATTTTGAATTTGAATTTGATTTATATATTTATTCATAATGAACATTTATTGAAATAATCCGATCGTGACGCATAAAAAAATATGGCCATCGACATTCTGCTCATCATCATTATCTCAGTACAGTTTTAAAACATTTATAGAATTACCTACGTTGTCCAATACTGTACACTTCTTAGGAATAAAAAATTATGAATAAAAATCAGTAATTCCAGGCTTCTCGGAGAATTGTTCAATAAAAATTTCATGAAGTTAATAGAGAAATAAAATGTCGACGGACTCCACAAAAACCGCCAATTTTCTTGTAATTTTTTCGTTTTGATGGCCACGGTTTTCCGTTTTCTTTGATAAAAAAATTATGCCGAGAAATATTAATGACTTTTAATTTGCATATGTTGTGCTTAAGAAACCTTGTTGCAAAACTAAGAGAATTTTGACATAAGTATCAAATTCAACATGCTGTATTTCACACAGTTTATGTCCAATTGTTTGATTGATTGTTGTTGGTATAATACGCACTTATATAAGTTAGTTAACTAGTTACAGGTATATATAGCAACAGGCAAAATACAGGTATAATAACAAAAATCATAGCGTAAATGAGTACTCTGTTTACGCAATACTTTAAAATTTATTTATGTAATACTGATATATAAATATCGAACGTTGAATAGGCACTACACACCTCACTATCTTAGATCACAATTTAAGGCCGACGTTACATCAATTAACAAATCCGACACGTTAATATCTTTAACTAAATGTAATTACTCTGTATTGTTTGTGTGTAACTGAGTAACGATTTGAGGCGCGGTCGGTATTTGTACAGGTGAACATATTGGCTAAATTTCTTAAGTGCTTCAAAGACTAGAAATTGCGACCGGCTATAGTCCGAGATACTATCAGTACACACCAGTCATTAAACCATGTCGGAGACGATAAAAGACGTTCCCAGTCTGGGGTTGACCTCTCACCATCTATTCACATTCTGCAGCGTTTTAATGATGGATTAAAACCAATATTTTTACATTTTCCGATCATTTTATACCGTATAAACCCTAAACTAAAAAGGATCCTTTTATCTTGTTTCCGTTCTAATTCATCCCAATAGCATCGACGCCGTAAAGTAACGGTTTTTCACATCCTAGTCTATTGACTCTGCAGATCTATGTAGTAATATTTTTACATGGGGATAGATACATATAACTTTACCGCTGATCCAGATCAGTTAAAGCGATTCCACTGTATCAGAGGCTTTGCTCAATCTTTATGAAATGCAACGTCTGTCCCCTTGAGATCTTTTTACTGGAAAAATACTGGTTTGATTTACATAATTATTTTTGAAATTATACTTGCAATAATTGTCGCGTTGTCTAAAATCAGTGTCCCTACTTTAATGCTTTCTACTTATAACTAAATGTTCGCCACGTTAACTTTTAATGATAAGTTATGCGTATACCAGGATAGTATATGTAGGTTTTTATTTTGATTTATTTCGATGTTATTAATTTAATTTTTTCATTTTAAACGATACATATTTCGTTGATGTGTGGATTTTTCTCATGAAAAAATACACTAAATATTTTGATATTTTAAAGAAATTAGTATTTTATTCATTGCTAGATTTTTGCCTTGTTATATACTAGGATATCTGACTGTATCTCTTATCGTAATGCTTATAATTTTCAAATCGATACAAGATAAAAGATATTTATTTGACTTATTAAAAATATTACAGTTATTGCCCACCAAACAGGCGAAAAACCTTAATGCAAACATTATTAAACGGAGCATGATCAGCGTTACGCTGGAATTCAGGAGACAACCAGCGCTGGTCTTCCGCAGGTTCCGCTAGGTGATGTCACCGAACACATTTTACGCATAATTTAGGCTTCAAAAGTATAATAACCTAGTTGCGTATCATTTATAGAATTTACTATTACACTAAACGGGAAAAAAACTACAAATAAATTTATGGGTCTCAAAAGTTCTTTATATAAATTAAACCACTCTAGGGTCTATCAATGCTGTCTGTCACTTGGTCCGACATAACATTGACAGATTGATCACTCAGCGTTTTACGTATAAATAACTAATTAATCATTAATCAAAATAAATAAAAGTGACTGGGTATTCAATAAATAATGTTAATATAGTATCTACTATATACGCGGTTGGGTACTAACGTTTGACATATTTATTTCTGCAGACATCTGTGCGGGCGCGTAATACACTGGTAGCACCGTACGGTGACATCCGTGGTTCCAATCAGAAAAGGACCTTGGTTGCAGTATAGTTTACCTATCTAAACTAACAATTGTAATCAGAATCAAATTGATAAAATAGAAAATAGAAAAAAATCTTGAAGTAAAGCTTTATTTCAATCACTTTATTATTTCGATTCTCAATACTTCAGTCCTGATGGTTCAGAGGCTCTACTTAATTTTACAGATAATTTTATTTCACTGTACTTTCAAACCGTATTCGCATCCGCATCATATAAGGTCAAAATCATCGTATCGTAAATCGTAAGATCACATTAAACTGGAAAAGATAACATTTTTGTTTTAATATGCTAAATGAATAAGTTATTGGCTACTACGAGTTAACTGCGCCCCTGAAAAGTAAATCTCCCTTTAGTGTATAAATTTCCTTATATTGCCTAGAAACCATTACCCAATCAACTAGGTCCACTGGAGCAAAGATAATATGTTTATGTGTGGATTTACATACAAATCTAATTGAATGTGTTTATAGAGCTGGAACATTCACAACGACAATAATTTATCAGATGAATAAATAATGGGTCATTTGACATTTATCTTAATGGACACTATCGGCTGCTTCGACACTAACTGTAAAAAATTTCAATCATAGCAGGGTAGTTGCACATAAAACATAGCAACTCCGTCATCCTATTAATGGGCGCCATGGACTCGCATCGCATTCACATGCTACCATGGCACCTAAGGGTAAGTTGTTCAATGGCGGTGCGCAAGACTCGTGGTTTTAAAACCATAATACGTTTATGGTTTGAAAAGCACTTACGAGCTTGGAGATCTTAAGTACAAATACACAACACACCAGTGTTTTTTACTAATTATGTGCATATTTAAATATTTACGATTATAATTTGCTGTGGTGACGTACATTCACCTCTAAGATATCTCAAAGTAAGGAAATATGCCATTAGCCTAGGATGATGATCTTAATTTATTGGAGGACATGCAAGTCCATCATTGGGACTATTATCGAGTCAAGGTTAAGTATACAGCATGCAATCGTGATTGCCCATCGTGTACCTGAAATATGACAGAGAAATACTTAATTACTACTCATGTGTATTTTGGTCACGTTCCAGATTTAAAATGTATACCCATATTGGACGTCTTTGTATTTTTCATTCTGTTACAATATTTCTTTGTTCGATGGGCGTTTCATAAGCTAGGAATCCCAGATTCACGTTTTGTTTTGTTTTCCTATTGATTGCTTATGATCAATCGAGTTTTGTTGGATTTCTATCAACAAAATCTGGCCAGTTTATGTCGTATACACAGAGGCTCCTCTCATGGTAATTTGCGCGATCCCATTCTTTATCTACCGTAAAACACGACTGCCTAAAATTCTGCAAGTCTACCATAAGTGTTTATAATACAGTGTCTTCTTATTACACATTTTAATAAATGAAATACGAGAGACACTGAATTTCAACCAAAAAAATCATTAAACGTTTACGCCACATCGTTGTACATGCCGCTTTTAAGGGTGAGTGATTCCTTTCAGGCGCAGATTAACACAGAGAAATCTTAATGACATCGCCTATGTAGTCGGCCATTTAAACAGCGTTTAATCACCTCGTGGAGCATCTCTTTCAGTTCTGATGTGAGCGCTGAATATAATAACTACAGGGGTGAAAACAAGCGAATAACTGTACAATCCAGCTGGCGGAGGAACGGGTGCGGCGGGGCACGGCAAGGCACCCGGGCAAGCGAGCAGTGCTCATCCGGCTCGCGGCCCGATCGGATCGCGTTATAGCCCCAACTGCTCCCTATGGTCCGCGATCTAACTTCACGAGAACAATCGCATAAAAGGAACAAATCGAAACCCTTCCTTTCATATCTCAAAATCGACAACGCGAAGTGATTCTATTGTATCTTTTGACTGGTGTTCAAGTGCTTTGAAGACTCCCATTTTCGGTGACTGTTGTCCATTAATTTGAACGCCCGTTTATAATCATTATGACTTAGCTATTTTGAAAATAATGAATACGAAGTTGGAAAATTACAGGTAAAATAGGTAATTGTGTTATCTGAATATATTTTTTTTTTTAATTAATGAGTCGTATTACTAAGAATCCTGTGATTT
>DWPT01004366.1:0-13314 GCA_018251895.1 Agathymus mariae mariae
CTCCTAATATTATTTTTTCTCCTGCACAGAAATGTCTCCATGTACAGAGAGCGGTCAGTTAGAATTTTATTATATATATAGATATAGATTATCTATGATTATTTTTCCAGTTCTGTGCTGTGTGTCTATTGTCGATGTTTTATGTACACAATTAAGAGAGCTAAGCTACTTACGGGCAGCCCAGGAAATTTGCGTCATCTTGGACCCATAGCAACGTTGAGTGTAGTCTCATTTGTTTTTCTCAGACTGTGATATGCACCAAGTACACAGTAGCATATAAATGTTATATAGTTTTGTGGACAATAAACTTTATTTTATGCACTAAGAACTGTTTTTTTTTAATATGTTAAGTGACGAAAAGTGAAAAAACCATTTTTCAAATATATACTATAATAAAAAAAAATATTATGAATAAACATATCTCTACAAGTATACGTTATTCATACAAACACCGTAATAAATATAAAACGAAAATTGTTGACAAAAATAGACTAACGGTATACTATAAAGCTGTAAAACCATAAAACTTACGGTCGCAACTTTTACGCGCTAAAAGCTCCCCGCTCACGACACATAGCGAAGCACCATTAACACTACGGCCGCTAAGAATACGTAAGAAGATTACAGTTCTTATCACCCCTTATCAGCGGATCCTCCCTTCGCCGGCCATTGGTCAGGAGCGCGCGGCATTACGCCCCTCTGTTAACGATGACCTTTGGTTGTGAGAAAAATTTTACCTTCTTATTGTTCTCCTTCCGAGAAAAACAATATATTATTTTCATGGATGGCTTGAATTTACCGTGCGGTATTGTGAATTATTATGTATATTTTTGTTGATTGTTGATTGACTAATAATAGCAGTCTTGAAACCATCGTTATAACCTAATGATTTTAATGTTCAATCCATCTTTATGTCCTTACATTCATATGTTTTAACCTTTAGATAAATACATAACTAGTAACCGATTGAGAAAGGCTATGTATTTCAATTTTCATAGCTGTCAAACGAGCGGACCGCCTACGTCATGGTTAGTAACTGCTGGACTTGCACAGCAGTAATACGAAGAATATTATCAGACTACCTGTCAAGGAGGTAACGTAAAACCCGCTTGGTACCTGCCTCTCTAGTACTGTTACCGACAAACGCTTAAAATATTTTACTATTGATCTGAAAATATATTAGCTAATTAGACAAATAAACAACCTTACAACATGAATACTGTCGTGATTAAGTTTGGCGATATTGAACGCATTTAGCGACGTTCAAAATGGAGACCTGCCCGACAATTTCGTTATGACAATGAGATTATGTAATTTCGACCGTGTCTAGTACAGGGCTCTCGCCTTCATCGTACTGAACTAAGCTGCACTATTGTGACCAGAAGAAAAGTTCATAGCTATTGCGAGTGTGGGTTTTTTTTTAATTAGCCAACAAAGGAGCTATTGAAATACATGACAATAACTAGTCTCCAACGTCCTGACGGCCAAGAATACAACGGGGGACCGGCTTATTATTTGTTTAAGATACTACACTGAGATACACGGATATACAGACAGACACGCGTGTGTCAAGAGAACTCTTTTTCTAGGAGGTACGAAATCTTTTATACCATGAACCAGTTCTCGCTTCGCTTTGGAAAGATAATCTTTACATTGTAATTATCTCCTACACGCAAGACAGATCCATACAAATACAGTTTACCTAGTGTAGTGTGATATTGAAGTACAACTTAAATAATATCTTAACTTTTGTTTGGATCCCCTAGATTAATTAAAAAACTAATTTAAAAATTTAAATGTAAATTCTGTTCCAAATTATTTACTAATGAAAATGGAGTAAAAAGAACCTGAAGTAAGTTTTCCCTGTAAGCGTGTAACGGATAGACACATCAATCATGTAGCAACATTCATGGGCGGTTCGCTTAATGGCGATAATTAATCAGTTTCCACACTCGGCTGCGAAGCGGAGTCGAGCACAGGTGTAATGTGTGGTATAACGAATAATACGTCGGGTAACATTAACACTGTTCTCCGTGAATTAGGGCTGTTTACATCGTGAGATTCTCCGGTTTTATCTTCTCCGTTAAGCTGTATTTGTGCTGTATACAGTGTTTGCTTCAGGATTATAGTGCATTAGTAATTCTGACTATACCAATACGAGAGCTGTAAAAAGCAGGAAGAAGTTTCATCAAGTGTAATAAAAATACCGTCGGAAATGTAATTTACAAAAATATCTCAATACATAAACCTCTTGAATACTTGTTTCTCTTCAACCTCGTACTCCATAACTTTCCTACGGCTAGCCTCACTAAGAGGGTATAAAGTAAACTACACCGCCAGGTGGGGGTTGGTAGACGTTACGCACTTTTGAGATCATTATGGTATACTTTCGATTTATGCAGATTATCTAATTAGTTGCTACCTTACATCCAAGCAAACAGTTAATAATTTCTAATATATATAACGCTTTCAGAAATTAAATGTTTGAATAAAACCGTTCTCCTTCACATGCCGGAGACCGACGTTCGTAGCCATAGGCTATTGTGATCTTATGTTTTGTTTACTTTGAGAATTCTCTATTTAATAAAATTAAACCATTTCTATAAAAAAATGTTACTATAACTTATCCAGGGAAAATCGCGATATTTGCATGCAGTTTATATTACATACATATAATACATCTAAAATTCAACTTCTTAATAGGTTGTTGCAATATAAACCTTTTTGTTGGCAACCCTATTAAAGCCTTTGTCTGCACTCAACGAATTATGGGAAAGGCGAAAATTTAAATACCCGCCGGGACTGTTTTACATGTAAGAGACTAAGAGATGCACTTTGCATGTTATGTGGCGATTAAATGAAGCTAGGCGTCAACGTTCTACAGAAATTACTGAACTCCATGAAAGAATCATATCTATGTTGTCGCTTAGTGACGATAGCAATCGGTTTTCAGTGCAATTGGTTGAATTAATTAAATTGTTATCATATAAGTGGAAAGAAGTATTTTTTATGAATATTTTTCAGAGTGGGTATCCGAATGGGTACGAAAATATTGAAAGTGAGTGGTTAAGCATAAATACAAAGCGTTTATTTAATGTATTCCGCTACGACAAGTAAAACAGTGCGAAAACCGAAGCTGAACCATGAATAAAGTAGACACACATTAAACATAATACGATTCAAAAAATACAGCGTTACGGAGGTACGACACTAAGGAAAACATGCACTTACGATAAATAAAAGTATATACCAACATAAATACCGCCACCAACACGTGTTTCGCACCGGAACGCAGCAACATCAGTGTGAGTAGACTCTACGAGTGTTAACCACAGTTTTTGTAAGGTTTTATATCTGAGATAGTTTACGTACGAATGGGTACAATCATTGTACTACAATGGTAATTACTGGGTATTTGTTTTAGTTTTTTTTTATGTTGATAGCTAGCAAATGAGACGGACCACTTGATTGAAAGTGGCTGCCGCTGCACATGAATATTCACAACATCGGGGTTTCCGAATAAGTAGGGTAAATGAGGTAAAAATCCCCATCATAGCGGTTTGTTGTCAAAGGTAATTTTTTATTTTTATTGTTAAATCGGCACCTCAGTTTGGTTCGAGTTCGAGCAGGTAAGAAAAATTGTCTTATATCTAGCTTGGAATCGCTTCCAATAAAGCCACTTTTTAGATGACACTCGAATTTTGCAACTGAAATATACAAAAAATATTCATAGTTAATTTTCAAATGCAATAAGGTACATAAATAAAGAGCCACTGACATTTTATTAGGTGATATATAAGCTTAGTCATGAAGATATTACAGCTATATATAGCTAGGCTACATACAGATATATATATACAGATAGGCTAGCTTATGTTGGTGAATAGATTTAAAAACCGCTAAGTACAAGAGCATTAAAATATAACTGAAATTGCTGTAATTTCTGAAGTATATTGGATATTGCAATCAATGTGGATTTTCACATCAGCTTAACAAGCTAATCCCCTGTCGGAACACGTTGAAATTTGAAAGGCTACCTACATTCGGAAAAATCTGTGAAACGACAACAAACGAATTTCCGACATGTCAGTGTAAATCTTGGGGCGACAATACGAATGGCAATAAAATCCACCGGCGGATGCCGTCGGAGATCGCTAAGCTCGGCCCCTACTTGTTGTGTGGTTCGCGGTTTGTGCTCGAAATATCTGAGCTTGGATGCTTGCGGTGAGCGTTTGTCAAAATGTTTTGGTTAATTAAAATGTCATTAAATGTAATGCATATAGTGTAGTTCCTAAAAATATTCATACATATGCCCTACAAGTTAATCAATTACCGTACAGTAAATGGAGACCTTTATTTATGATTTTATGCAGGTTTTTAATGTAATAATAGTATACTTTAATAGTACGTTTAAATTTATTTTTGTTTTTTTTTTTACGACAACAACTTTACTATATAATTTGAAGTAGATTATTCTACATTAACATTACACTGGTTTAAGTGCCAATTACACGCATGAACATTTGTAACTACATTTTGTGCGTGAACGTAATTTAAACCTAAAATAATAATTAACAACGGACTGAAATATTTTATGATAATTACAGCCAGCGACCGTTGTATACATAATAGAAGGCGTGTTTTAACTACTTCATATGTTTTACTAAAACAAATATTTACCTAAATATTGGTATTTCGATCATTAAAAAAAAAAAACAACACTTACTAAATACTTTTTCTGAGTGAACTGTAAAAACGAATAGTAGGGGAGGTGGACTTGCTGTTCAGCAAAGGATTACCGCCAGCGGTTTTTGAGAGGATCGAATAAAACGGTGTAATTTGGCAGATAAGCGGTAGTTTGTTGGCCACGCGCTGACCAGATAGAGATCAGCCAATAAGGGTCGTTCGTCCAACGCCGCTATCACCGCTGCCGATATCGTGGCCCAGCTTTTTATACCAAATAACACGGGATTAGGATTGTTAGAGAGATAAAAACTGTTAATAGCAGCGTACCAGCTTTGACAACGGCTTACTTTAACACTGTACTTTATAAAACGGTGGAATGTGATATATAAGTATGAATGTGAACACCTTAAATCGTAGCAGATTGGTAGTCGGTTATCTGTTTTGAAACGAATGGGACTGCACCACACCTGCGACTAAACCAAACGTCAGGCGTTGTTTCCGAGCGACCGCCTTGCGCGCATTCTATGAAGACCGTCCCAGGCGTTTAATTTTCAGTAGCTCTGAGGCTGGCTCGTGCCTCGCCGTCCGCCAGGTGGACGCGCCGTACGTAAGCTCTGTTTGCTAAAGTCCTAGTATTTATTTTAAATTCCATTGTATTTCGCTCCGACGCTTTGTTGGGAAATAGCCCTCTCGGGTACCACGCTTTGTTAATTTTATTAATACGTGAAACATTTATAAAACACAACCGCACAAGAGAATTAATGAGTTTTATTGTTTAACAGAGAGTAATGTTCTCGAAATGAAGTGCGCCAGCCGCTTAGATCTCTAAATTCGGTGAGGGTGGCTCGGATTTAATTTATATCGCTTACTTTATAATTGCCTTTCCTTTTCTAGTACGACTATGCTTGACGATGTGAAACTGTTCAGTTTAAGAACACCAGTTGTCTCAATAATAACTTAACTATGAGCAGCGAGAACTGTTGCGGTGAACTGGAATTTCGCCTTTTGATAATTTATTTTATCGAGAAAATTTTATCGGTCAAGTAATCCCCTTTATGCAGCGAGTTCAAACGAAGGAATATGTTAGGAATATTTACGTTGATCCCGCGGTCGGACCGCACGTAAATAACTGGCTGGCCGTCTGTTCGGCCAACAAAAGAATTTAATAATGCCGCGATGGTTGGGCGGAGATGCGGGGTGCGACGCCGCCCTAGCTGGTAAGCTTATTATCGCGTCGGTCGGGTGAGCCGAATGAGTCGGGTCGGGTCGCGCCACCGAGAACATATTTACTCTGTACACGAATGTCAACCGGACGAGCTACCGTCGCGGCCCGCTGAGAGTCAATACCGAGAGTTTGTGCGCCCGCTTAAACATTAAAGAGCTTGCAATGTTTAGCGACGACAAATTAAAATAGGCTTTATGCGAAATCTAATTTGCGAAGTAGGGAACCGAGTGCTTCGTTTGAGAACGGGGTACGGTCGTGAGGTAGATATTTGTATTGGTAATGGAATTAATTCTGCTGTAGATTTACTACAGGTGACGGCAATATAAATTAAAACGTTGAACAGTTATTTCTGTTTCAGTGAGAGAATTTCGGTGGCAAATAATATTTTGGAGATAAGATTCACTTTGACATTTGACGGTTCATAACATTTGAGAAATTCATGATTTGTTTGGTAGCTACGTATTGTACGTCAATAAGGTATGTGCTCCAATAAGGATATAAAAATTGACGCTTTAAATATAATTTTATATTATTTATAAGACGTACTTAATTATATAAGTACCAAAACCCTTCTGGATGAGTAAAATATTATTATTCTTAGTAACATTGTTATTGATATAGTTTAATCTGTATTACCAGCACATACTCATGTGAAATATCTGTGAATAAATTAAAATGTAAAACTATAATTTCCATGCATACTTAGCAGAAATATAAACATGATGAGAATTAATTAGTAACTTATGAATTATTTACACAACTTTAAAACAACGCTAGTTCGTGAAACATGGGTTTCGTCCGAGCCATGTTTGCCCTAATTTTCCTTTTAACCGGATAGCTTTCAGCGTTCCAAAATAAATAAACCGACAAGTTATAAGGCTGCAACTAACTCGCATTAAATGAAACTATATTAAAGATTCAGCAAGGGTTCGTTAAGTTACACCTAACCGCAAGTGCGCGGGCCTCAGTGGTTTGCTGAATAAGTCAGCAACTCGCAAAACATTACTGGTTCTAGATGAGACTTGACAGGCGTCATGTATTTCTTTATCTATTTTATAATTCCAACGAAAGTTACTCTACTTGGGACCTCTTATCTTAAAGCAACGGAGAACTACCTTATATTAATAATCGAATCCCCCGTTTTTATCTCGGGGACGCCCCGGTGATGTATTTAGTGTTTTGACTGGCTATGGAAGGCTTTGAACAATTACCTTTAGGTGACCAGTTGGCAATTGTCATAAAAAGCTTGTCATATTAAAGCTTAGAATTCTATTTTCACCTTATATCATTATATTGGAATAAAATGATATTAATTTTAATATTTAATTATCGTTCGCAGCCCACGCAATGATAGACGGATGTCATAACCCATGGATAACTTTAACCAAACTCAAATAAACTGACACCTTATCAGTCATAGTTGTATTGTTATTCTAGTTCAATTATATCGAAGGCCTTTTTGCTATTTGCTAAGTGTCGCTTGTCACAACTGTTTTTTTTATTCATTTACTCGGAACGGTCGCAGATTAGGTAATCTGAAATGAAAGTTTACAATAATGAGTCTGAAGTTTTAACAATAAATACGTTAATGGTGAGCACATTCTTTACTTTATAGCTCTATACATAATAAAGGGACGATAATTAAACGGAGTACAGAATGAGACGTTTTTCGCTGTTTGATACTAGTTTTTTTAATCAAATAAAGATATTAAATGTATGTTTGAATGTTTCAAGTACTGTTGCTTTGAATGTTTAAACATTTTACTACAACAGTAAGGTAATAGTTTATTTCCTTGGGTATGGTTGCGTTGGCGCCGCGGCGCTCTTCAGGTCGAGGTCCGTTTATCGGGTTACCTGACCGCAAACCGCAGCAAGTCAAAGGACCTCGCAAAAAGCACCCTTTGACTGCTTCTTCAAATATTTGCTGAAGCCGCAACCGCACATTATTTTCTGTATAAACATTAATAAGCTTTTCGAGGAACTAAGGTAATGTAGGGATTAAAGCTACCCAAATTATTTAAGCTGAATATATAAGTAAGTATGTACTTATTAATATAATTTACACTTATTTTTTTTTAAACAAATGGTTTATTTATAATAACATATATTATGCTAAAACAATATAAATTCAAATAAAATAAAATGTCCAATGTGAATATATTTCGAATTATCGCTGTAAACTCGAGTGGCTTCCAATCCACCTGCGCCCACATTCTCATATTCTCTTTCTTTTTAACAATGAATTATTTAATCAAAAAATGTCCTATTTTTGTGTAGTGTTCACTTTTCTTCATTCCTTACCTACTCATTGCTGTCGAGAAGTAACTAATTTCCACTGTAAAATAAATCCTTTATTATAATTATCTTACTGGAGATAATATAAAGCTTGAAAAGACGAATATTTTAATGTTGTTTTAGTATTATTATTAGTTTCGACACGTGTGTGTTTCGTGGATAATTCCAAGGAATGCCGTTGATACAAGCCAATCGGGACTCTTGTGATTGAACTACACGTTTGGCATCGCGTGCAGATATTTGCTGTCAGTAAATTTAATATTGATAGCTGCGGCTGCAGCGGCGTCCCGCGACGAGAATCTTGCAACACTGTGTCAACTTGTTTACCATAAATCTATGACAGATCCCGCCTCTTGTGATTTAACTGAATAATATCGCGCAATCGATCTGCATACTTCATATCACCGGTCCCTTATTCAAAAATTCGTTTACCAAATTTTTTCCCCTAAAGACAAAATAATAACTCAAGTCCGCCGGGGATTCCGAAAATCCACCGCGTACCCTTCACTCAAACGGACGGCCGACATGCCAAATTTCATAAATATCAAAGCAGCCCAGAAAACAATTTCTTGCGAAGCCACCGGCGGTGTTCACACGTCGCTCCCGTTACCGGCGGCTAACACAATTTTATCGGAGCATAAAAAACGAGCTCATCATGCAAACGCCAAAGTCGTGGGACGTGGCTTGCTCCCGCGGTAAAACAATTTATCTGCATCGACGGAATTACGAGCGGTGTGCTGTGAATAAAATATGTCGCCTGCTGTCACTCGAACGAAGACGTCTGTCTCGACGCGCAGGTATCTAAGGACTAGACGCGTGCGTTGAATGTTCCTTAATCAATTTTACATTAGGATTACGGTAAGTAGTTATGTATTTTGTTGGTTATAAATATTTTGAAAGATTTTTCACATACATTTGCAAATTCTTCAAGTTTATTGAGATCAACGTTATTCTAGAACAAAACAAAAAGAGGGCTTCAAGGCTTAATAGTTGTAAAAAATGGTTTTTATACAATACCTAAATAAAAAGTGACGAATACTAATGTCCGGGCTGAGCTCCACGCAGTGGCAGTCGCAGCCAAGGGTTTCGAAGGGGGTCATATTATTAATGAATTGATCTGTTTTATTAATACAAAAATAAGTCCATTAAATTAGACTATTAAAAAAACTTATGGGAAAGCATTTAAGCAGAAAGTAATTAAATTAAAACACACAATTTTATAAGGTTTGTCAATCTGAAATGTACGATTTTGGGGGAAAAGTACTGTGACTGGCTCCACATGCAAGTTTAACACACAGTTCTGAAAAAAGGGGAAGGGTGATGAACATTATTTTTAACTTTATTCCTCGACAACCAAGCGCCGGACATTTTGATTCACAAACTTGTTTGTTGTTTGGTTGTGTACAGTTTGAGATAAAACGATATCTTAGAAAATCAACTCGTTCAGCTGGCACACGATACATGATAATACTTGACAAAATCACATACCAGATGTGGAGTACGGTTGCAACCGAAATGCGCTTTATAACTGGTTACAAGTCATATAAATAAGGAGACGATTGTCTATGTTACGACCGTGAACTTTGAAATTTAACATTTTATTCAGTTACTCATATTTCTTTCATATCATTCAACTGATAAAGTATTATCACAATATTAGTTAATATTTCTTCAATTTTCCAAGCATTTATTGTTATCTTTTATGTATTTTTTAAGTTCGTGGAAACATTTTTGAATATTTTTATCGCAAAAAATAACAACAAGCATAGATAATTTGTATCGTAACATGCGGCATGGGAGCAGTGATCCCAAATTTGACGCGTGACGTGAACCGAAAGAATTGGGCCCCGAACACATCCTAACAAACATAGAACACACAGAGAGTAGAAGATGCAAATGGTAGCAATGCAACCTGACCATAACAATTCTGGCAAACCCAATGAAAATAGAGTTGAGCAACTTTTTTGATGACATAATACCGCTGTGCTCTTGCTTCATAGTATGTATTTGTAAGACATTTATAAATTGAATAAAACTCACATTTTGAATTAAGAACATCTGACTTTGAAACTCAATTTGGCTGCATTCTCTCTCCGAATCCACTGTGTATCAACGTCATGGATTTAGCTACGCTCTAGGCTTATTTACAAACCCTGTTTCCTGCATTGGGCTGGAGAGTGATTTTAACAACATGCAGATCCATAGACAGATCGAACATCATTTCTAGTCCATGCTTGTTCTGTGGTCAGAAATGTACGATCTCCCGCGTATTTTGCAAGCCGTACCTGAGAATGACGCGCGTCCGACGTGGACAGGCACGCGTCATCCGACGTGACGTGACGGTTCTCTGCAATACTAGTCAATTCCAATGGGACTAATGTTGTGTAATATGCAAATTGGATATATTATTCTGTCTAAAATGCCTATTCGAGTGTTTTATTGTGTAGTGTATACATATGTTTGTGATAATTTTTTGATGTTAGAAAATAATGTTTGCTAATTATGAGAGTTTCCTTGACATTAATGAAACATATTTAATACTAGTAACCCGCCCTCGCTTTGTTACTGAAAATCTACTCATTACGTTTAAATATAGCACCCACTTTATTTACGAAATGGCTTTTTCTAGTTCTATGAATTAGAAAAATGTATTTATTATAATTTTATTTTACTGCTCTCCTAATATAATGTCCCTATCAACTTTTATTTCTTATCCCGCAGGGACTCATAAATTTTCCGGATAAAAACATTCTAAAATTTGACTCATAATATCAGCAACTGATATGGTAATTATTATTTAAATCTGTTCTGTGGTTTTAGTATGATACGTGCTCAGACAGACAGAATGACAAAAAATCCAAAAAAATATATTTTACTTTTATATATTGCTAACGAAGTCTACTTACATTAAAAATTCCTAATAATATTCCATGTGCAGATTTATCCTCATTACAGTGTAATCATTAGTATAATATAGTTCCAGATATGCCCGCGTATCGAAAGTCAATAATATTTATGGGTAACATGGTCAAATGTCAGTATAATCGAGATCGCATCTTAAGACTGCCTTATTATACTGTTATTTCACTTACGGTCATATTATATTCATCAATCTACCTTCTTGACCGGCAACAGTCGGTTATGCCATTGTTGTTACGAATGTAAATGAGCGAATGTAAATAAAATCTGGTGGCCCATATGCTCGTTCGCTTGTTGGTTGGAATAAAAAAACATTCATTCAAATAAAACTATTAAAAATTGGCTAATGACAATTTGAGATCGTGAACTGAATTGCGATGCAATTAAACATAATACGATCATTCACATCCGTCCAGATGCAGGTTGTACAATGATTATTATAGTAAATTTCACTTTTGAAAGTTCTCTTGGATTACAAGAGAAACATTTATAAATGAATACCAGAAAAACAATAAATTTCTGCGGAGACACCAATTAATTATTAGTTTCTCTATGTTGTTGTTTTTTATTGTTTACTTTTAGATATTCAGTAAAGATATTAACAAATAATAAAATAAATATTAACTATATATTGCGATTGAAAGGATGCAGCATTTCTATTTTCTAATGCCCAACTCAGGTGATCCATGGAGGGACAGACATTATAGGTTAAGTTATATGATTTCTTTCTCTATTGAACTCTAAAAATACTAAAGTTTTTGTCTACAAATATATGTTTTTGTATTTTTTGATAGATAAGTACTCCCTTACAATGTATCCTTTTAAGAAAGTCAATTGCAAATGTTATAAAATGTCATCACATTTGACTTCACAATTCTTCTTGCAATCAAATCATGGAATTTCCAAGTTAAATACGCGGAGACAAAAGTATTTTCCGGTCGATCGGGCCACGACTTGAATGTCAAGCAGTCACTGAGTGGTTCGAGGGGACCCTCGTTACCGCATTAGCGGGTTTATGCGAATCTATTCACACTTAATAGACACAATATGGGATCTACACTTACTTGTGATTTACGACCGTGAATAGTGCGGGATGAATACGCAGAAATATGTCCCATAAAAACTACCAATAACTTTCACTAGCCAACAATTTAATAACCCGTTCAACAGGGTAACTAAAATATGTATAACAAAGAAAAATTTACAGGTGCACCGCGACTAGGGTTGGCTTGGAATGAAGAATGAATCTCTTATATCCTATAACACACTCTCAAGGGCCTTAGCAAATGATTTGCGGTATCCGCTGTTGCGGGGCAAACAGTGGACGGGAAAAACATGTGTGAACGATTATGAATAACTTTTTTCCTGTTACGCGATTTCGGGCATATTCTCGCAGAGAGCGTAGAAGCTGTCAGGTTGAAACAAAATGAGATTATTAATGTAGCCGTTTGTAAGCGATTTTGTAAGCATATAACTTAGTATATTTTCCCGTGTTTAAAACTTCATTATACGCATTGTTTACTCTATGTGAGGATTCGACTAAATTGACTGTAAATTCCATTATATTTTCATAAATAATAGCATAATTAAGGCTCAATTTAACTAAGAAGCTAAGTTACGGCGGCAGAAAACTGTTTAGTAAAACAACACCCGCTTTACGATTAACACTTCAATTCCAACAGAGTCTGTCTCAGCAAGTCTGACGTCGAAAGCGGTTGAATATTGATAAAATAAATATTGGAACACGTGACCGAACGCTCCGGCGTTGTCTGACTAAATTTGCCTTTCAATTGATGACTGTCTAAATGGTAAATTCAACAATCTAATACCATTATTACGTGATATAAATGTGACTGAATGTACTTAGTTAATGTTCGGAAAGAAAGAAAGAAAGATGAACGCATGACCTGCATTCTTGCTAGAGTCAATATTCTGTTAGTCATTAGTTCCAAAGGGGATAGGGTAAAACCGGGATAGATGCCCCACTTTTTGAAATAGCCACCTAATTTTAAAAATATTAATATTAAACGAATATTTTTTATTAATATAGCCAGCTCAATCCTTTATGCTGAATTATTATTTATCTTTTTTAACCTATTAAATACAGATTTAGCAGAAATTAGCTTTTCGTGGAACACTTTTTTTGAGGATAGATGCCTACCTGTATGGATAGTTGCCCCACCATAAAA
>DWPT01004367.1:0-13314 GCA_018251895.1 Agathymus mariae mariae
CCAACCCGCACTTGACTAACGTGGTCGACTATGGCCTTAATCCTCATATTGCAAGAGGCACCATGAGTCCAGTGGGCCACTATGGGTTGTAATGATGAAGTTAAAGAAATTTATCATAATGTACGTACGTGTACTGTCAGGATTAAACAGCGTATTATAAAATCTAAATACCTCTAATTGGCGGAATTCGAGCAATAAGTACATTAATATTTTCAATAATGTCAAATTAAGATGACGTATATAACAGACGGGATCCGAGTATTTGTTTAGTAGACGTAACCGAGAAATAATCGAAAAGCAATGAAATATAATCAAAGAAATTAATAATAAGATACAAGTAATGTTTTGATTGACGACATTATAAGGAGCTGACATCATGCCTTCGTTGGCTTAGCAGGGCGCATCGTAAACGCAGTTTGGGTTAGACTTAAGAACAGATAGCTTTGGACTTTAAACCTTGCTGCTCCGAAAACCTTTTCAAAAATCTTGGGCAAAGATCATTTGAAACTGATGTATTTAGTAGAAACTCAAACAAAACATTTATTTAAATCTCCTCTTATCGAGACTTAAATGAAATAAATCGGTCATTAAATATTTCCTCATGTTGTCTAACACCTACAAGATGTAAGTGATTAAATATTTGAAAGCGAATATATTGTTCATTATATTAGTGAGCTCGCTTTAAATATTAATCTACAAACCAAATTTCCTAAAAGTCGTAATATTCAATATTCGAATATCATAAACAGATGATAAATAGTACTCGTTTCCAAAGATCTTTGTCTCCGTATCGGTGATCTATCTCGTAATCTCTTCCTCATTAACGGTGTTAGGTATTTGTTGCATAAAAAGCGAGTAATGTAGTGTATTAGCAATGGCCAGCGGGCGAGTCTTCACAACGGTATGGTAATTTTCGAGTCTCACAGATCAAGCACACTTTTGACTGTAGTTTGAGATCGAGTATCATAAATGTTTTTGAGAATCAAAGCGAAAGTAACGCTGATTGACTATCTGTCTGTCTACGCTACGCTTTCACACAAACTCCTAAGCCGATTGTGATGAAAATGTTATAAGAGTTTGGATAATTTTTATATATTTTTTTATTATAATAATGTCTTTTTTGTTTTTTGAAAAAATATGAATAAATCAAAAGTACTTTCGCACGATTAACAGCTTTTATACTATATAATATAACCATATGGAACACTGTATAATAAGAAATTATAACATTAATAGTCTCAGCACGGAATCAGCAATCAAAAACAATGTTGATCTGTGAAGTTCTACGCTTTTCAAGTAGATTTAGAACGTAACCTACGACGGTTTATCTGTTATAAGTT
This sequence comes from Agathymus mariae mariae, assembly GCA_018251895.1. Classification (NCBI taxonomy): domain Eukaryota; kingdom Metazoa; phylum Arthropoda; class Insecta; order Lepidoptera; family Hesperiidae; genus Agathymus; species Agathymus mariae. The sequence continues at coordinate 1,341 of DWPT01004367.1, forward strand.
CGTTAGATGTTTAAATGTCTTCGACGAGACTGTGCAGCTGAGATGGTTTTAATTCCTGTAATATATATGTAAGGTATATTTACATAGATATGGATGGTGTTTTTGAAACAATTACCGCTAGTGAATAATTATAATTATCAGTTGTTTGTATTTTTAGAAACAATAGAATTGAGGCCTATTAGCAGGGTCAAGTTAGGGATACTGATGGTGTAGTGACACGATTGATCGTTTGTAGGCTATTTAAAATAAGAAAATCATTGTCATGATTACTAATAAGAGAAAAATATTAATGTTTTCGAATGTAGTTGCAGAAATAATGTTTAAAAAGGAGCTTTAAATTATATCGCTAATCGTTCACAGGTATCTGTGAGAAAGGTGAATTCAAAGAGTTTTAAAATTCTCCAGAGCTTTAATAAGAACGTTTAAGTACATATTGGGAAATTGTCGTGTTTATTTTTCTAATGACACTCGCGATGAAATATCTTTGATTTGATTGCTCAATCCGATGTTTGTTTATAGACGAATAATAACTGATGTACGGGGTATAATAATCAGTGTTGATTGAATAATATTTCCTGTAAAGAAAGGAATTGAAAAGAATAGATTATTAGAATATATGAAATCGTATCCGAATGTACGGAGCTGATTGAATATATGTACGATTACGGTAAACGTATTTCGTTGTTGATCTTGACATAATTATATTTTTAATTACATATTTTAATTTTAATTATAAGTTTTAGGATCGCGTGCTTATCTGCAACCGGTGAAGGATATACTGAACCTTTGTTTTCCAGTATGAATATGTGTGTCAGATGCAAGCCAGAATGTTAGGACTTCTTAAATCATCCGGGTATAAGCCCTGGAGCTTAGTCTCACATAACATACATACATATATATACACTGTAGAAAAGACAATACTATTGTTCTCTAGTATAGTGTTTAATAAAACCTAATATGATGAAGGATATATCAGCAGTATTAATTACTTTACTGGAGATCAAACCCGGAACCTTTCAGTCTGCAGAACAACTAAGGCATAGATGTACAGGAGGTGATTATATAGCGTCACTTGTATTAATATATTAAAATTGTTTTCCAACGTCTCTAGTATTGATCGAAGATGTACTACATTATTCATTTACGTAAGAATTACTAATTAATATCACAGTTTGAAGTTATTGGAGAAAAGTCAATGCGAGGTTATTGGAAACGCCTCCGCTTGCTGCCGTCTCTAATAAATTATTGAATTTAAGCGGCCATGGCATGCCATGGGTAGTGGTTGTTAGTTTTATTATCAACGCCATTGTTTTTTATTATGATGTGTTAGTACATCGTCTACATTTGCATATACGTATTTACAAGCTGGTTCCCGGTGCGCTTCGCTTCACCTAAAAATATCTACCATTTTTAATACGTAAATAAATTTTTTTTTGTTTGTGACTTTTGTTTTTCTAAAGCACTTGGGTATACGATATGTAAGCGCTGGAGGGTCTTCTTCCGGGTTCGTCGTGTATTAGAGACGACAGTTACTCGTTGTATAATCGTATAATTCTTTTGATTAACAAAATCTTAGAAAATAAGGTATTGAGCCGAGTAGTAATAATTATTACCATTCGGATCAACTATAATGCAGTAAAAGTAAGTTATGATTATGTTGCACAGCGATTCGTGGCGGACGTGGTGCGCTGGTGCCGTCTCGGAAGTGAAGTCAGAGCTGGCCGCCCCGCTACCATCGACACGACTATTCGCTAGAGTGACTTTGACAGCTGCATGTGACTCTAGACGATGAGTTTGTGAATGCGTCGACAAATACTTTTTTGTCATCTTGAGCAAAAAGAAATAAACTTGTCGGTTTAATAACGCGGGAATTATGTGTTAAGTGTTAGTGTTTTAATGTTTTTTTAGTGTTCAATGCGGCCACATGCATATATACTAAATTTCATATCAATTCAACCGATGGTTCACAAGCTAAAAATCACTGCTACCAGCGCCACCTATCCGGTACTAACATAATTATGTTCGTTGGAGTGCTCATTTCACCGTTTACATGCATACATAGTTTTAGATGAACATATAAACATACACACATTCTCTTTTATATATGTATAAGTTAAATATTTGGAGCAGATCTTTCTTTTAGTAATATGATTTATCCTTTATATCCGCCCTGTGTTTTGCGACTTATTCAAACAATTCTTATTGGTGATAAAAATGTGTAATTGATTACTGGAATCCTAAGAAACATTACTGTTTCATTCAAACAACACAAACTAAATAATGCGGTTTTTGAAGAAATGTTTCTGTTATTAAAGACTTTAGACCTTCGTTCATCATCATCATTACAACCCCTATTGTCTCAATGCTGGGTTCGGGTCTTTTCTCATAATGAGATTCGAACAAAAATCTAACTTGAGACCATGGTTCAAAACTGATTGACCGAGGTTCAGCATTCACTGCGTTATATCTACCACTTTAGACTTCAGCATATCTGATTTAGAAAATTGATCAAGAAATTTGATATGGAAACATAACAGTGAGATGAATTTAAATACTGGAACTTTCTAGTTAGTACTGCTATGATTTTGAGTGATTAATAAATTAATTAATTTACGATTTCAAATTTGAATTAAGATATTCAAATTACGAGTAGGTAAAATAAGGGGAATTGTAAATTATGATAAGACTTATTTGTATATGAGTACTTTATTCAAGCAAATAATATACATTTATATATTTGAAATTAATATAATATAGACATTAACAAATGCCTACACACGCACAGCCGCAAATTGGCATTACCTGTGATAAGTTAATTCAGATACACACACAAACAAGAAAAAGGTTAAAAGTTAAAAAAGCTTAATTGCATACTTGCGAGTTCTGTGTTCTTCAAAGTATCTGTAATCATTTATACTTTAATATGTTACTATAAATAAATAATTAATTTCACACACACATTTACACTAGCATGCCTTGTTACTAGTGGTATTTACGTACAAATATATAACGTCACAAAAATGACGATTTCAACGACATGAAAACATATATTATTTACAAGTATGTCCCGGCCGGGATTCGAACCCAGGTCACTACCGACTGGACAACTGGTCATCAGTTATTACTGGCAACCCAACAAATTATTTATACGATGTATCGCAGCTGGCAACATTATTCTCTGTCTTTTTGATTTGTAATTTGTGTTTGCCTACGTCGTGTTTCAATACAGAAATACAGTCCACAAAAGTCCAAAAAGAACTCCAACTATGATTATTAATTACAAATAAAATATCGTGCAATGTATTTATAAGTTTAGCATTAATAAGTTAGTTGATGGTATCCAATCGTATTAATAAGGTTAAACTGTGTCAAGACGCATTTCCTTTCCGTTTGGCGGCTGACTCGAACAGGAGGGTGGTAGCTAGCCAGTCGGGCTTTACGGAAAGATAATAATACCAATAATAATATTAACGACTTAATATAAATATTGATAATATAATCATTACGCAAAGACCTACCACCAAGCGGGCTGACTTCGCCTGTCGACTGTCGCCTCTTACGACACCCTGTTCTGCCAGCATGGGATTGGCTAGTATTATAGGCCGCCCCAATACGGCCAAAATATCATCGGGGACATTGCACATTTTAATTGTAGGGGGTACTCACAATTTTGTGTTTTTTACCGACGTTTCGACCCAATTACATAGACCGTGGTAAGTTTTAACTGTAGTGCGTACTCACGATTTTTGTGATTTATTTTGAAACCACAATGACCGCGGAGAAACTCTATCAAAAATATTTTATTGACGTAATCATTACTCCAATGGATCTTAATTTCTAGCGTTCTATTTCAAATGGGAATTTAATGCAATCTGGTTTAAATATCGCGTGTCAGTAAATTGAAAACGTATTAATAGCGAGGTTTAATTGCATAGTTTCGTTCGTAGTTTCTACGAAAAATTTGATATATCAATTTGTTAAACGATTTTACAATATTGTTACGCAAAGTTATTAAACTTTGGCCAATTATACTGAATGATATTGAAGTTTTATTTGCAATAGACGGACATATCTTAGGTAAGTAATATTCCCACAGAGTTCCCAATTGTATCAATAAATAAAGTAATTATCATGTTAACACTTAAGTTTATAAAGTTGTTTATGACCGTTGTAGCGTGAGAAGGAAATTGATTTAAATAACTCTAACACCACATTCTATGTTATATTCGTGTTCCGGCTGAGTGCTTTAGAGCCAGTACTCTCTTTCTTACTTTCTTCTCATTTCCTGGTCGATAACGCATCAGCGATACCTTTGATCTTGCTGATGTCCATGGGTGACGACTTACATAAAAAATGTATATTCCATTTGTTCGAAATAAAAAGTGGACTAGCAAAGATCTAACGGCTTGAACCCCGGTTTCGGGGGTTCTGGTTCGAATCACGCGCACATATTTAACGTGTTTAAACATTTACCACAATTCTGTACGACACGGCGCAGCACCGCCGCGATGCGGTCGAGCCTTAATAGCTAATCAAGGATTCAGGTTTAAAATCACACGTTAATTTATTTTGCCAGATCATTAACTGACAGTACAGACTGGCATTGTTGAACTTCTCATTGGAAATCCCAAATGTATTCTAAACGGCGGTAAACAGTACGTTGTCTCGGTGCGGTGTATAATGCGCTCGCGTCGCATCGCCGACGTTGTCGATGCTATCTGCCTTAGAGGATTCCACCCTAGTACGGTTTATATGTATTGGCCCGCGTTTTTATTTGTTTTATTGACTCTAGCGAACGTAAAGTGGCTAGCCTGGCATATCCGTCCAATAACTTACGACCTACATCTAGTTGGTAACGACCTTATTCGAGAACCGAGGTATTCTGTCTTTGATATACGGTTGGGTCAGATATTTGAGGCAGATTCCCGAGTGATTAAAGAATAGGTAGGGCGATTTCAACTTCATCTCAACCTTGAGAAAACTCTTGGTTTTATAAGCCTGTACAAATCCGGCATATATTTGGTCCTCGCGAGGTATATGAGGGTTTTTCCATTGCAAGAAAGATATCTGTGATAAATTTATGGTTGTGTCTCATGTTTTGGTGGTTCACAAAGTTATGTATGTTGCAGTCACGTGAGTATTATTAATACAATAATAACTAATATTAATACAATAAGTTGATTCCGTGATGTCTAAATCAATAAAACTTTTATATGCCTTGTGTATATTCTTGTTATCTGGAAAACAGGGGTGTGAGTGTATGATTTAAAAATACAATTAACTATTTATAATAGAAAGCCAACGTGCAATCCAAGCACTCCCCATAACACTTGGATTTATTTCGCGAAATTGTTTATAGGGTCTGCGCGCAGTGCAGCGCATAGTAACATTATTCACAACGTCGAGCTTAGAAATGTGGATATTATCTGTGACCATTTTAATAATCTATATATAAATAGAGCAGTGGTCTGAAAATTGGTCTCCCGTTCGGAAATCTCCAGTTCGAATCCTGCACGCACAAATAGATTTCAAATTATGAGGGTATTACATATTAACACTTGCTTCGGTGAAAGAAAACTTGAGGGAACCTGTATACTGAAGTTTCTCCGTAATATTCTCAAAGGTATGTGAAATCTATCAACCCGTACATGGCCAGCGTGGCCATACACCTTCTCATAGTGAGAGGAGACCTCAGCCCAGCAGTGGGACTACAACAATAATGGAAGACAAAACGGTTAAATACCATTATTTTATGTTAATAGCCGATAAACGAGCAGATGAGCTCGAGACAAGTGGTCAACGTCGTCCGTCGAAATCAGCAAGACCAAAGGTATCACTGATGCGTTGTCAGCCAAGAAATTGAGAAGAAGGTACGAAATAGATTACTGGCTCTCGAGTCCCCAGCCGGAACACGACTAATCATTTGGCGGCTGAGTCAAACAGGAGGGTGGTAGTTAGCCAAGCTACGGGTAATCCTTACCCGAAGCCCTACCACTAGGCTGGCTTCTGTCGCCTCCTACATCACCCTGTTCTGCCAGCATGAGATTGGGGGAAGTATTCTAGGCCGCCTCAACACGCTCTTCACTGATTGTCAACAGATTTCCATTTTGTTTGATATCTATTGATGAGTTGCCAAAAATGTATCTTTTGATGAATTAGGGATATCAAAAATTGAGAAACAGAAGGTTATCCAATAGTTACAGTTGAATTTCAACATATACGCGAACACTGGCCATGTTTAATGTACAACAATTGAATAGACAAATTTGAATTTAATGAAACATTTAAATTCATGACGTGTTGGTATGATTCATCTTGTCGTGGGATCGGTCTCGTTCGTCTGTTTATGGTTTAAAATATCTGCGTAATAAAAATATATGACGTTTTAGGATAGTTTTTGAGCAACTATTTCAATAAACGACTATGTTTATAATTCACAGAACTAGATAAAATTATATCTAAATAACAAAATGAAGCAAGTATGAAATTTATTAAGTGCCTGTTAAAAATGAATAACAATTATTTGGACGTCGATGCTATTTGTAAAGGTAAGGCGTAAGATTTTTGAACAAAATTTTCACTGGGTGGCTGGTATAGTTGTAGCGGTATTTCTAGATGTAGTGCTAGTAGCGAATGCCATGGCGCGCTATAACCAATACATTCATAGATTTCTTATGAAAATGATAGCATAAAAATGAAAACTATGTTTAACACAAAGGTCTATTGCAACAACTAAACAATCTTTCAATGGTGAAAGAAATAGGTTCACGTCTGGTTCCTATCTTGCTAGCCTGAGTTGTCGCCAATGTCCTTTGGCAACTGTGGACATTATGATTATAGCTCAGTATGCCGCATCCTTCTTTCTATAATCGATGTCAGTAACCTACAATAGTGGCGATACCCCGCTCCCAGCTACAGTCACGCTTTTCGGTGCTTCCTCGTTCAAATCTGCATAAAACGGGAGATGCTTATTGGAGTGATTTGAATTATAGCCCCTTAGACACGCGATCCTATAAAAATGCCTAAACAATGTTTATTTGAGTGGGTAACTATTTATATGATCCAAAGATAAGAGTTCCAAATGCGTATTTATTATAGAAGTTTTATTTAATCTCCAAAAAAGAACATAAAAATGGAAAACTAAAAATATTCTAAATATAAATAAATGACCGCCAATTAAAATCGTATTAGGAACGTCTTCGAATTTCAAAGTGTTCCGTGCACGTATCGGCTTACGGACTTGTTTTAAAAATAATTATTTTTTCGTTTAAAAATAGAACGTTAATATGAATTAATAGTTGCGTGTTCCAACATTCACATGAATAACGGTTCTTTGGTAAAAAGTGTGATTGTGTACGCTTCACATATTTGTTTTTGGAGTGTGAAAAATTGCGTTTGCGTCGGTTTGCGGTGGGTTTTTACTTATACGAAATTCGTAGGCATTAGTTTGACTAATTTCCCGGATTTTGATGTTGCGCAGCTGTGTCGTGCACGTGATTTTTTTATTTATCTTAAATTAGAAGTATGTTTCGTCTAAAATTCTGTTTATGATGCGGTATAGATTTGTAATGGCGTGGATATTATCTAAAGGTCCCCTAACTCATACTGTAATACTAGGCATGGACCCACTAGCGTAGCCTCTTTTATTTTTTTGTGTTTTTGTTTTTTGTTTTTGTTTGTTGTTTCTTCGCAGTATAAAGGGCAAATAAAGAAGGACCAGATGATAAATAAGTGATTTAAGGAGCCATTAATATATCCTAGAAACTAAACGAGAACCGTTTTTTATACCTGTAAAAATCCTCGTCACAGTACTCTGAGAATACCTCAGAAAGGTTATATTTCTGATATGTGACACTGTACTGGTTTTGAATATCGGGGGAAAATATTTCCTAAATATCGGGTGTTTATTGAGAATTGGCTGGGTTCTACACGCTAAAATACTTTGCAGTTTTCTTGCTCATGTGAAGATGCTAATGGATTTTATACGAAACTACATACATGCACAATGTTTTTTGACGACCCTATAGCCCAGTTGGTAGTGACTCTGCTTCCCGAGCGAAGGGTTTAATTCCGGGCAGGGGCAGACATTTATAGAACAGATAAATGTTTGTTCTCGGGTCATGTGTGTTTGTGATGTCATATTTGTGTATATGTCCATGGCACCCGTGACACAGGGTATCCTAGTGCGGGGGTGTGAGTGTGTAAACGTTTATTTATTTATATTGGGTTTATTGTAGAGGACTTTGCTAGAGTCTACACGTAGTTTTTTACCTCAGCATGTCAACCACTTAAAGTCTTCCTGGTAATATATATAGGTTACTTTGAGAGGCCAAGATCTTCAGTTTGGTAACTTGCAACGCCGAGGAGCTAATTGACATTGACACTTCCTCACGGGAAATTCAACTTAACTACATCCTAAATTTATTGTTAATCAATCCCGAATAAACACATTATTAACCTCCTTAGTGTTTCCCTAATTTAGGTTAAGTCAACATCCCAAACGTTTTGAAAGCATCGCCCAAGTAACACAGTCAACGCTCGTAAACGGAGCAATTAACTCATTGTGCACAGGAGAGCGATTCTCCACGGCAGGCGTCGCATATTTCGCGCGTGCGCCCACTGACTGTTTCCTATACCAATAAATACTAGGTGCTGACTGTTGTTGGTCGTAAACACCATTCAGAACATCGTATGTGACATAGATTGGCATAAATGAGCTACAAACCTTGTTTGAAGGTAATTTATTTGTACTGTGGTTTAATTTCGTTTGTCGTGCGAATAGGGCGACGTCAAATCGTAGAAGTCTAACCACTGAATATATCCTTCAACGCCTGGTAAATGAGCGTTAGTCTGCGATATGATCATAAAAATTAATCAGTTCCGTTGGTACCTCCCCACCAGCTGCTGTTGTTGGTATATTCCGTTGTATTTTAACAGAATTTGTTAAGTCGTGACAAAAGCATAGTATATGTATACATGGCAGAAGAAAAATATCGCAAGAAATGTTCTGGAGAATTTTAGGTTAACAAGGAGATTACCTTCATTAAGAAAGTATTTAATTTCTAATGTACATGTAATTTGAAAATTGTGTACTGCGTCCAAGATTTGAACCTTTTCCCCCTTGTGGAAAATCATTCAAAACCCTTAGACCCACCCTCCCCTTTCGTGTGGCCTACGATACGAAATTCTGTAAATTGAAATATTATGATTATGTCATCGGTATTCTAGAAGACGACTTTTAATGTAATATTAAAAGAACGCTATGCGTTTGCTTCTTCAAACATAATACTTTTTGTATTACATTTTTGTATGTGGTCTTTCCATTGTTTTACTTGAAATCAGTATAAAAAATAACAGCCGGTATACATTAATACTGTTAAACTAAGTTTGTTAGCAACATTATGATTTAACTAACTGTAAGATTAGGAGTTCCCCAACACAAACTACCACATTCAGCCGTAGTGATTAAAGTGTACTAAACCTATTATATGTTACTACCAACCTACCAAGTGGTAGCCTACGAAGTTTGCATAAGCTCCTAAGTTACTCTCAGTGCAGTTCTGTGTTCCTAGTATAAACGGGGGAACAATTCTCAAACTAACAACCTTAACTCTAAGTAAATTTATAAATAAGACTTACACTGAAAATAACACATTTGTTTTGTTCTAAAATAGCTGCGTTTTAAGGCAAATGGCAATCATTACTTTTAAATTTTGAAACATAGCTGCTGACTATTTGATGCAGGATTCAAATCCAGATCCTTATCGGATGCTAGATTTCACAAGAAAACCTTATTTTATTTCCAGACGATTGACTGGAGATGGAGAATTAAAAAACATATCACTATAAAGTAACTTAAAAACCTTTTAAAAATATTAATCTACAAATACAAAAAATACAGAAATTTTCACGTATTTAAAGGATTCATGTGGATTATAAATGAACAGAAATATATTCAGCATGCACTAATTTATGAATTTATCAACAATGTTAACACCTGAACAAGTTTAATAATGCAATACATTAAACAATGCAATAACAATATGTTGGCACGAGACGCGACACGGGGACACGCGCGCGCGTCGTGTCGTCGTGTCGCACGCGCGTGTGCGCGCGCCTTATCGTGACCGCTTGTGCGTCCTGCGCTTGCTAATTGATTAATAAAAAAATAAATTCGGCTTTCGGGATTCCATAACCATAGAGACCGAACCGTGATAATTCGGTAGGTTAATTTACTTCGGATAGTTCAATGTAAGAAATATCTGGGGCTGGTTTTGTCGGGAAGGTTTTGAGAGTTAGCTTAAAGACTATCTAGGTGTCAAATTTTGGTAATAAATAAAATGATATATTTGTCTTTTAAGATAGCAATGCACCTGTGGCAAATTCAAGCAATAAGGCGTTTTGATATTTTTATCATAAACCTAGGTATTTGTGGTTGTTTAGCCTTTTACTTCGTCTCCGGACTGAAGCTTAGATGTTGGATATGTTTATATGTAAAACTAGGGAGAAAAATAGTTGTAAAGTAGCAGCAATGCTGCATGTGTATTATATATTTAAACAATGTTTTTAATTGATGTAAAGAGTTGCATGCTGAAGAAATTTTAATTATTACGGAATCCTTGGAGCGCATGTTGGACTCACATTAACTGTTCTTGTGTTGTATGTAATCATTTATGGGTCGGTTTACATGCTGTAATATGATTAGACATAAAAAAAATTGTCAAAGCAACTCGCTTATGTGTATTGTAGCATGAAACTTGAAAATACTAAATAGGTTCACCAAGATGGTAGTGCTTACATCATAAAATAAAGGTATAAAACAATTCAAAACTTTAACAGGAGGCAGTCGTGAGGGCTGCTTACAGAAGTGAAACATTAACTGTGTTTTGAATTTTCAAACTTGTTATATTAATTATTGTTATATTAATAATTAAACTTTTATAATTTTTGAATTAAAATTATTAACATTCATCTAATTTTCACATCTATCGGAACTCCGATGAACAAGTATACATAACGCCTATAAAAGTTTTCATTCCAGAAATTACATGAAGATATTATATAGCTTTGGTATCTCTTAGAGAGTTTTTTTGCTGCATTTTCTTCCTAGACTGTTAATGGTGGAGACATGCTGAAGCGATAACGCAATTTGACTTTCAAAAATCTAAATTAAATATAAAAAATGTGTATGAGTTTCTGAATTTAAGGTTTATTATTATTATAACATTATGTCATACGTGTCAATTATTGATACTGTCATAAATAAGTGTATAATTTTATTTACAATCAACTTCATGAACGTCGTACAATGTTTAGACATATGCAATAAGGTTTAAAGTCCCGAATAATATAAGGTATTGTTGCTCTGTTCACGAAGAAACGATATTCAAAGTTTATTATTCTACATTTTCCTTTAATAAATATTTTTCAGATCAAAATCTAAAGTTGACATTTATAAAATAAATAAAAGAATAAAAAATCTCAGCTACTTTACTGACACCATTATACAAAACAATAAAGTTTTCATTTGTGAAAATAAAACGTGAAAGAAATACGTTTTCTTTACACTTATTACCATATACTACCTCCACTAAAACAAGAAGAAAAACGAAGTTTACCGAGAATGATGAATAAAAATATACACACTGTTTCTTGAGAGATTTCATCGCAGCGACATATAAACCGGCCACAAGCCGCACCTGTGCCGACGCACGCGCCTCCTAAATGCCGTCTCACATTAATTACGTGCTTAATCGGCATGGATCAAAGGTAAACTAGGTAGGTCTTTTCGTGAAGCCTGCCTGGCTAGCTACCACACGTCTGCTCGAGTCATCCGCCAAGCGACTCGTCGTGTTCCGGTCTTCCGGCTGGGGGTTTGAGAGCCAGCACTTTCTTTCTTACCTCCTTCTCATTTCCTGGCCGACAACGCATCAGTGATACCTTTGGTCTTGCTGATGTCCATGGACGACGATGA
>DWPT01004368.1:0-13313 GCA_018251895.1 Agathymus mariae mariae
TCGAAGTAGATTTTTACAAACACCTTTCGAACGTCTAGTTAATCCATCGCTTCAACAACTCCCTACCGTGAGTGGTCCCGGAAGAAGAAGCGGCAAGAAACTCCCGAGGAGTTTTTTTTTCTCACAGTTACAAAACGCAATTATGGCTACATATTAAACTCATGGCCAAACAATTCCCCATAAGAATGCTTTTGACGGAAGTTTTCAATTTGTAATATGGCATTTCTGACAATTGTAATGATTTTTTTTATAAATATTTACATATGAAGGAGCCACCAATTTTACTTAATCTGAAATTTGGAACAATCAGTTTAGCCTTATGATGGATAAGATGTTTTTTAACTTGGCGTTGTTAAAGTTGGCCTTGGTGATGGCGGGAAACAACAAATTAAACATCGCAAATATCTAGGGAACAAACATTTACCTACCGTATAAATACCTGTCTTAACTAGGACACAAACCTTGGACCTTTCGGTCCGCAGGTAGACTAGAGACATCACTGAAAACTGTGATTCAGCAGATCTATTCAGCAAAGTACACCACGAGTGAGGGTTGGCTTAAAATGATAGAAATAGCCCTTGAAATACCTGCCCTTGAAATTCAGCCTATAATTACTAGAACATAAGTTTAAAGAATTTAAATATCCGAAGGATTCTATGCATATTTGACTATAAAGGGAACGGCTACCTACATTCTACGTTATAATTTACTTACAAAGTTAGTGCGCAAGTCTGTGGCATTCATGAGGTAACTAATTGAAATTTCATAAGTGCCAACATCTCTGGATCCTTCAACTTATAGTTGCTAATACTGTTACAAATAAAAAAGGAGGCGATGATTTAATGGTCACGTGGTCGTCTTCAAAAGTAAGATATAAAGTTGTAATAAGTAGAGATTTTGCTTGTACTACGAATAGTACAAGATTTTCTGTACGAGTAGAGTAAATTCTGAAAATACTTAGAAGGATTTTGTTAAACCAACTTTTAATTAAATTGTAAGTATCTATGACGTCAATGACGTTTGGCAAAAGTGCAACTTTACATAATCAATGCATCTAAATAGCAGAGGTACCTAAAATGTGTACATTACAATTTAAATTGCCTTCAAAGCAAAATTATATCAGTAAACATTCCACATAAGCAGAACTTTTATGTATGTTAGGTGAAAAAAGGTAATTTCCATTAAAACCATTTTATGATTGAGCAGGTCAAGTCCTGTAATAGTTGAGGATTCTTCATAACGTTATCAACAGTGTGAATCTGCCAGTTCGCACTTCACGAACGTACCAGACTTGACCTAAATCTTGACCTAAAACTAGACTATTATGGCTTGTAAAGACGTACTAGACCGCATGTGAGCTCGACACGCACTAAACTAGTGATAACAACAGACAACCCACGATGATTACGTGAATGTATACACTCAATTAACTCTAAGCACGGCGATTAAAAAGCGACAAAGTGACTTAATTAGCCGTCACCTAGTAACTATAAGGTATATCTAATTAAAAGAATTTAGTCGGATTACCATCAGAATTTGATTTATTATGTTCGTTGTTTGAAGCAAATAATCTAAATTACATATTTGGTTTAAAAAACACGGTACCACGTACCAACATTAGAAAGTTAAAAACAATTGTCATAGAGCGTGAGATGCTTAGTTTAAAACGGGACAAAAAAAAATATTAACCTCCCCATACTTCTAGAAATATTGTTTTAAATTTAAATACACACTCAACATAAATTATGTCTCATAATATAAACTGCGTATCCCCATTCATATTTTCCAGAAAAATATATGCGAAAATTTTATGACGGAACGGAACAGAACAGTGTTTTTTTCTGGATGCATTTAGAAAGAAAAAGAAGAAAACATATTCATTTCGTCATATCAAAATTATAGGTACTGCAACTATCATTGCATGTAGCGAGAAATTAGGTGAAATATTTTATATGTATATACATTGTGTTACTAGTCGGCATCATAACGTTTTGACGGAAACGGCCACATTCAACTTCACGCCCTCTGACATTCTGTGTGGTCACTAGTATTCACGATATACACCACAGAACCCAAATGGACGCTAGAATAACTGTCCTTTTTTAAATTTATATAATTAAAAAAAAAGCAAATCTATGATTTACGACAATATTTTCTATAACGGTACATTTAAATTGCAACACCAGTTGCTGTGCCTTCAATCGTTTCGCGACTTCTTGCAGAACGTGTCTTCCCTCGTAATGGGTAACATAGTTTTAACTATTAGCTGAAACTGCTTTCCGATGTATACCAACGTGGTAACTTTACATGACACCTGCGAGCGTTCCCGAAGTTTACGATGCTTAGTTATATGTACCGAAGACAGTTGGTACGGGTTCCAGTGGGATGCTCTATAGATTATATATAGGTCTATACTAATATTAGAACTGCTATGAGTCGAACTGAATATTTTATTTTTTATCTAGGTAGACTTTGTTGTCTATATAGAGGCCTAAGCGTAATTTTATTTTATTGTTACCTCAAAAATTCGTCATTATTAATCAATTTAGAAACTTGATTAATAGAACTTTAGAAACTTGTTTTTTGTTTGAGATATGGTAACTTCCCCTTTAGTACCATTAAAATTTGAAGAACAAACATCCCTGGATGAAAAATAGGAGATGGAACTAAGACTTTTATCTTCTTCAAATTGAAATCGGTTTTTTGTTAAAATATTGAATGTGTGTATGACATTAACGCCACGGAATAGCTTTACATAATTATTGGCAACTTATATTATGGCTTCAAATAATTGTGAGAAAACTAAAGCAAAGAGGTGTTAAACAATAAAAAGAAATTTAAAAATAGAATTATGGAGCGACGAAAATTGTCATCTCACTTCACAGTAACGTCATCTAGATTTCATAGACGAATACAAATATTAATGTTAAGTTAGTATTAAATATCGGTCTTTTTTAATTCAAGCGCCATAAGAGATATAAATTAACATAAAAAACAAGACGAATTCAAGAAAAAATTGTTCATAGTCAACGTGCGCATTTAGGTTAATGCGACGCTTTAGGTACCTTATGGCCGATTCGAATGAAAATTTCATAGCTATTAAGTTTATTAGACATTTTGAAAAACCTGTTGTTTGTCTAAAAACGTAACTCGACTCATGGTTGTGTAGAAATCTTGATAATTACTTCTAACTCCTGACGTAGCGCAATTTTTTTTTTTTGTTTATTATTCCGTAGATACCTTCTTCAGATTTATTTACACTTGTCAGATTATCTCTCCGACCTTAAGTTACCTAAAATTTTCTTAAAATCCAGTAGAAGGAATCTAAATTGTAAATTGGTGCACGTTTCGGAGTTCAGGGAGCTAATGACAGACGTATACCCTAAGTAAATTTATTCTGATTTTGGGTTATGCATTCTTCAAAAATATAGATGAAATAAAAAAAAAGTCAAGGTCAAGTGCATCAAAGAAAACAAATCTTTTGGATACAGGTTTGATTCTTGGATACAAATAATATATCTTGTATATATTTGAAATCAAAGTCTACATTACCTTAAAAGCACATTACGCACCAAATTGTCAATTGTGCCCCCAGTTTTTAATTTGTTTATATTTCATATTATGACAGTATTAACTACGTTACCAAAAGGCATTACTTCAACGTTGATATGCTCTATCAGTTTTGGAAAATACTAAATAATTGCAGCAGTATTTGTTGAGGTGGTAAGTTTATTACGAAGGTTAAATTTAGAAAGCTTTCAGTTCTACAAAATCCCATTATTTCCGAAGGCAACAACGAATAAAACGGTACTCAATCATTATCGAAAATGAAGGGAAAATTCGAAAACGCTTAATGTTTTATTAAGTTGGTGACGTTTAAAGTTTGTGTTCAATACAATCGCTGGACAAATATTATTTATAAAGTACTCTATCATACCTTAATTTCTCAAATTGCTATAAAGGTAGAGAGTTATCGAGAGGTAGAGGTAGTACCAGAGCTTTTACGAACTATTATTCTGACATGACGTGTCGAAAATACACGAATTGTTGAATCTATTTAAAGTACTTTTATGAGTTCTGCCAAAAAAATATTTGATAGAAAATTGAATGTATTTTGTGTGTAAAGCAGCGAATCCCTACCCTGCCCTAAAAACAGCGTGTTCAAGTGAGTTTCCATTGAAATTATCTTAATCTATCTTGACCTTATCGTCTCAGGCAAAAACAACAGATAAAGGAAATCATTTCAAATTTTCACACTGTAACAAAACTTTATTCGTTACGTTTTAATTTTGCATCAACCATATGGTTTTGAACGACTTTCAGGAGTGAGGTTCACGTAACTCGAACCACCCATCGTTCGTTATACTGGGCAATAATAGACTATGAACTGCTTCTTCGCTGTGCGCTGTAGTGCCGAGGAACATCGAGACATCTTCACCGTGCCGAACAAACCTGACTACATCTTAGTAATCTCTGGAGTAATCTAAGTTATATGAAATTTCATCTTTTTTAAAGTCAAATATTATGTGGTAGCTATAGTAGGTATGGTAGGTTTGGGAATATTAAAAATAAACACTTTGTCTGGACAGTTTGTGAAACCTTTCTTTTTTGCTTGCTGGTCGGTAATAAATAGCCTTCATTAATGTCAACATTTTTAATACTTGTATTTTAAAATGTTAATCCTTTTTACTATATAGATAAAGGAGTTATTGTTTTTGAGTGACATTTAATACTGGGTTTATTTCATGACCTCTATTGTTTCCGGCCGACCCTTCCAGAAACTTGGCAAGACTGCCGCCCTCTTCTTTTCGGCCGGCCTTTCGAGAAGCTTCGTAACGATATGATACTTAAAAAACGCCTGAGAGAAAAAAGGTGAATAATCAGTCATCTTATTTTTAACTATTACTATTAAACAGAACTCTAATTACTACATAATTAGACTTCGGTCAAAGTGTCTAAAATGTCGAGCGAAAAGGGTACCTCCTTACATTTTATTAGATTCTTGACCGTCTTTTTAAGTAACGCAAAAGGCTTCACAGACATAATGCTCTACTCATTCAACCCTCTCTTTACATATTATTACAAAGAGTACTTTTAGAACTTGCAAGACCTTAGCGGTAAATGGTAACAAATCACGCGATTAATGTTAAACGTAACGTCCACCGTTTAGAAGTGGTATAACATTTTGTGTCCTTTTTAAAATATTGTCTGCGACCTTATGCCGTAATCGATTTATAGTCACTTTTTTAGGTATTTATAAATTCACTATTTATACGGTTATTATTAACAATGATAACATTCAAACTTATAAAAACGTAAAATATTTTAAACGAAGTGATACATAGTCCAGTTTGTTGTGACCCTGCCCTGCGGGTTCGATTCCCAGCCGGGTCAGACATTCATGTAACAGATATTTGTTCTCGGGTCATGGATGTTTGTTATGTCATATGTTTGTTATGGCATGTCCTAATCCGAGTCCTAATCCCCGCATTACGACTCCCCGTGTTGTGAGTAAATAAACGTTTATTTATTTATTTTAACTGACGTCTAAAAAGGAGGAGGTCCTCAAATCGTCTGTATTTTTTATGTTAGTTGTCGAACGAATTGAAATAATCCTATTTTGTTTGAGGGGGTTTAATACCGCCCGTTTGGTCCCACTGATGAAGTTGACGGAATAATACCACTTTCAGGGTAAAAGTGGAAGATGAAACTAAGACATTCACATTCTTCAAATTAAAGTCTATTTTCTTTGTTAAAATATTTGAAAACTATGTCTTTATTCCATGTAAGCTTAACTACCTAACATATTATGAATGACGTTCTTTTCTCTATTGTCAGTTAAAGAAATAGTTTCTCGCTACAAGTGAATGTGAAGTAAATGCCCTTTGACAAAATAAAATTTGTAACCTAAACCTTTCCACGATTTTGTACTTTATGCTAATTTATTATAATACAAATGTTAAGTTTAAAACGCATGTATAATGTCCGTGTGAATATATTTTTAAATTCATATACTCTTATTAATTATTGTATTATAGTAATATTTTTTGTCAGTAGCAGTAGACTTTCGAGCTGATGGGCTATTTGATGGTAAGTAATCACTGATGCATTAAAGATCGAGGTGGTAGCGGAGAACCCTCTCATTGACCTAAAAAAATTTACATTTATTCAGTTTCGATGTAGTCCAACTTGATCTGGTTGTCCAACATTCACAAGAATTCGGTTAATGTTAAAAAGTTGATGTCTCGTTAAATTCATTGAATTATAAAGATTAAATATTGTGCTCGCTCAACTCAACACGATGGCACAGATGGTCGAATTCGTAGTAGTAAGTGAACTGAAGTTTATTGTATAAGCGTCAATAATTTAAAATATTATCAATAGTTTATTTCTTAGGAGTAAATTGAAACACCTACACATATTTTTTTTAGTAGCAAAGATATGAAGCAGACAAAAAAATAACAGTTTCATTATGCCCCTAATGGACCTTTAATTCCCCATAGCGTTATGAGCATTTATAACCACTAGTGGTACCACGAGGCATCACTATTACCTCTTAGAGATACATAAAAACTACATCCCAACAGATCAATTATGTTTTATAAGACTTTATATAACGCACTGATATATTATTATGATATTATTATAACTGATCCCTAATATATAATAATTATTTTAAACAACAGCAAATTAATTTGACCTTTAATGGCTACTCTCGATCTTTGGATTTTTTACCGATATTACGACCCATTTATCTGGATCATGGAATTGAATTTCATAATTAAAAACTTACACAGTTGCATTATAAATTAATTGGAATATGTACTCAATATATTTGTATTTTTATCGTTATTTCTGGCGACATTTTCGTTTTTATTGTGAGTGCTAAATTTAACTTCTTTTATCATTTCGAATTTAGCACTTCACCAGTTCTTGACCAAAAATCATTGGTGTGTAGGGAAATTTGTTTGCGATACCACATTTAATGAACAGAACGGAATTTTGATTGTACAGTCAAAATTAAAAGTAGATAAAATGGCATTATTATTTCAAATATCAAAAATTCACACAGCATTGACCATACATAGTCCATTTGCCCAAGGCATAAGGACGAGAGTCCCTGAAGTGTGCGAGGTAGATATTACAACAACCTGGGTTTTTATGGACTCCATTGTTTTTGGCCGACTCTTCGAGATACTCCGTAAGACTACCGCCCTCCTCTTTTCGGCCCACCTTTCGAGAAGCTTCCTAACAATATATATAGATCGCATCTCCAACTATAACTTTATTTAACATCCTACGTCCGACATTCAAGAAATATTTTTTAATAATAGAACAATACAACGAAAACTGCTGATTTTATTCGATTATGGACCAAGAACTTTTATATGTGTAAACGGTGGGATAGGATGATGGGAATCGACCTTGGATCTTTTTGTAACGCATACTGTCACGTTGGCTACGTAACAATCCTATAACAATAGACGAGTCACGGTTAGGTCGTTGGTCGGAAAAAAGGTCACAAAATTATAGATATTCCAAACCGAAATTGACAAGGGCAATGTTTGAAATCCACGACCAATGTTTACCACAAAAAATCGAATAAAAGAATTATTGTAAATACGTATAACTTTAAACCCATAGTGGAGTGATACTAGTTAATAGTAAATTAACATCGTAGAACAATTCTAATACAGAGATGTGATGTGGCGGAAATGATCCTGTTAAGTAGAGGCATGAATTACTAAATTTAAATAAAACTAGTTACATTTTTTACTCGTATCTGTTGTTTTCCTAACACGACGCAGATGGTAGCACCGTTTTAAGTATGTATAAGTTAATTTTTGGATAATTTTGACATTAATTCTATTATTTGTAACCTCGCCAGCACTGATATCAAACAAATATAACAAAAATAATATTGATTTTAGAAGCTTAATAGCTAGCCAGGTAGATCAGGCTTTTGGATCAAGCTGGATGATAAAAAAAGCGACATAATCCAAGAGAATGTTAAATCGAAAGGAATTAAGGATCTTACATAACGGCGTTTCTTTGCGCAGTCCGTTGATTATGAGCTTGTATCGTGAGCAGGGACGGTTTTAATATGAAGAGCCTCTTTCACTCCGATTTACAGATTTTATTTTTATATTTTAGACTAACGGACCCCTCCGACTTCGTTCGGGTCGAACAATTAATTATATATACATGATTATGCAAAATTTAAGGTTTTTTGCTTTGATTAAACATCATTAGATTTTCTGATATTTTATATAGCCTGTCATCTGCGCAATCGCGTATTCTCACCATACACCAATTTTTATTAAGATCGATGAAGCCGTTCTTGCGTTATAACGGAACATATAGACATATAAATAATTTCAAAATGGCCAAATATATGTCAGTGGGTCATAAAACAAATATTTATTATTAAATTCAACAAAATGAAATGTACATACATAGTGGCTCAACAGATTTATATAGATGACCATGTCATGTTACGTTGCCAGACAAACTGAAGACTCTTTAGCTAATACCACATAGACATAACATTTTCTACGTTATTACGAATAAAACTACATTTTTGTTAACATATCGATAAAAGTTAGGTACAATTTTTTAACAAAACTAATAATATTTAAGTGTGAATAATTTTAGTTCTAAATACTAATTTCATTGACAACTTGATCATTTTTGGTGCAAGAACACCCACAAATTACATGATTTTTGTAGTTTGAAAGACAATCAAATTATTACTATTGACGACACACGAATATATCGATATGATCCGAAAAATAAGTGCGCAAGTATTCTTTGAAACAATCACCGTTTCTCCATCGAACAACTCGACTTATTCACTCGGCGTGTATCCATCCTTACGTAGCGAACGTCACGCCTGTAGAGACAAAGAGATTTGAGTCGTCGTTCATTATGCGAACTGCAGAAAACTGACCGCGTCGGTGTTCCCGCCTACTTAAGATTTGGGAGTCTCAAGAGAAGAGTGGGCTTTTACAAGTCAGTGCGTTCGGCATCTTAGACTTCATCACATTTACCATCAAGTGGGATTGTTGTCAAGTATTAACATGCACTTGCAAATTGTACGATATAATTTCCAACGGTAATATTCAATTTATCATCACATTTTACGTAACCTTAACTGAAAACTATGCAATATTTTATTTGACGAGTTTACAATACAAATATATTGAGCAATTGTTTTATTTAATAACATCGTTGTTTACATTGTTGCCGTCGAATTCTATTTCATAGTATACCCATTGTGACATGTAAATATCTGCTCCGCATGGGAATGGTACCCGCAACTATTCGCTCGACAGGATCATTAGGGTACACCGACATGTTAGCCGCTGAACTTGAATGAGTTAAAATGTGAACACGTTAAAGTTAAAATATAATGCTATCTTCGTGTCCTGTTAAGGAAATCAAAGACCGATATCGATCCCACATGATTAATTGAGTCAAGCAAACGTGGACGCGATCATGAGGTACATGGCTGACCGTTCCCGTATCGCAGAGGCACGTCCAATCGCTATCGCTACATAACAGGTTATCCTTAACGATAACGTTAGTTTATAAATCACGTTAAAAGCTTTATAGACGACTAAAGCCCTCCATCCACTCTAGAGCAGCATTGTTGGAGTATACTTTAAGCGTTTTCCATTATTATGATGAGAGAAGTGTTATTTCATAACACAATGTTTTACATTTCAGAACTCTATTAATGGCACATGTGGAATTAACACCTACACGATTAGTTTAACGATACTTAACCTCATATTACTCACAGCAACTTGGTCTTACGTCAAAAATGTCACTCCACTCCATTTCCACACAATTTCTATTTGCGTCCCACTCATTAAGTACTTAATGTGTGACGATAATGTATTTTATTCCTCATACCACGCCTAAAGAAGTTTAATATGTTCATTTGATTTACACGATTTAAAATCACGTTGAGTTTTGTTCTTCGGTGGCTTGTGATGGATTTTGACTTATCACTTTGCACCCGAACGCACGGACAAGGGCCCTCGTAAGGTGTGAACTCGTGCAAAATTATTTCCAAACTTACGTCTTGTGAGGACCATACGGCATTTGGAAAAGGCATGTCAATTTTAATTATGGCAAAGTTATCGACAGACTTCACTTTTAATCGACGAACTTTATTTTTTTTCTTTAAGCATTATCTATTGTATTTACAACGAATGAATGTGTTCCAGTCGCGGTTGGACAATTCACAGACTTTTCGTAAATATTTCTTAAAACGAAACAGAATAAGGTTGATTGCTCCATATATTGTTATATCATGCTCGAATATAGGATTATCTTAAGTAAGTTAAGTCTGTTCTGCTAACGAACTTATCTTCCGCTTCAATTAAACTCCTCAAGCAACAGTAAAATATTATACGCATAAATAGTACTAGCGTAAACAGTGGCTGATTTCAATCTTATGTGTGTAAAGTTAATTTATAAAAAAATATGTCCATATTAGATTTTTCGTCAACGCCCGACTACAGACAATAGATATATTTTATAAATTAGATATCCATTGTGAATGAACAGTTTGAATATTTTACCTCATAGGGGATAAAATAGATGATATAAGTTTTGTGAAGATATTGTCTTTCTTGATTTGCGTACAATTTGTTATAATAATAAAATCTCGAGAGTAACTTGAAAAAGAGAACGAAGTTTCTTAGAATAACATTTTTGCCTTTTATGTTTAAAATGAGGGAGTGGCAACTTAGATAGCAGATACAATTTGCATCATAGATGTTCAGAGAGACCGAATTTTGTGAATTCCACCACTAAGAGGCAAATTAATTACGAATGTGAATTTGGATGATAGTCCGTCATTTTTATCGTTGAATTTATAAGACAATGGCCCTGTAGACAAAATATTTGATACTCCAGTAAAAAATTGTAAACACTTTCCTAAAGGTACGCAGACCGTACAATAACTGTCGTTATTGACAAATTCACCAATATCAACCCAAAATGCCTGTCCCTAGATGCTTCAAATGTTGACAAGTAAATTTCACAACCTCAACCTCTTCTAAAACTTTGTTTAAAATATTTGATATGTTTAAGATAGTTTCAGTAAGAGATATAATACTAAGTATTTAGAATATATAGGAACATTATTACGTGCATCATTTCTAATTAAGTAAATTTATCACTAAAAATAAAAAATAATTAAAATGTTTTGTAACTAAATTACAAACTCTACAAACATAATGCTAGCGATGAGGCGAAATAAACTCAACAGCCGGACAAAACTTATCACTAGGTCCATAATGTGTATACACCGTGTCTAATTTCTCTCTTGCCTCAGCTTTAATAGAAATAATTCGTAAAATTTATGTGCAATTAGGTTATGATTTCGGATATTTTTTATTTATAAATTTCATTGATTCAAGTTTTCATTCAATATAATTCTTTCAACGCTTGTTTGAGATAAAATAAGCCGTTAATATCGGTAATTATTGCTACATAGCTGTTCAAGTTATTGAATACCGATCTTTGGAAAACAAACAATTTTCGGCACCTGATTGCGCTATAAACCCTCGATCAATCTGCACCGGGATACAGGCATACTGGAGTAGGTCAGTGTACACTGAAAAACTCCTCGATTATAAGTAAATAGACATATACTTTGAAGTATACCGCTCTGTTCTAACCTTAACATAAAACGAATATACAAGCATCTTTCATTATTAAAGACACCATTAACGGCTCTTGAGGCAATTAAGCATTAATATGGTACATTATTTTGTATTATGTCACATAAAATTAATGTGGAATGTAATAAGTACTCGTATGTCTGTATGTTACAGTGCGATAAGACGGCACACATTAAACTTAAGTAATGTGTCGCACCTCATAGCAGAGTAGATATTTATATATTAATATATATTATATATAAATATTTCCATATAGTTGATCGTATCTGGCGTCACTTTGCGGAAATTCATTGTTATTAAATTAGTATTAATTTACTTTGCAACAATCCGTGAGTGCAATGTAAATACGGTATGTATGTTGGTATATACTGTTATATATCATAAATGCATGTTTTCCGTTGTGGGAGTGAGGGAGGTTCTATGTTATATTATGTTAACATTATTTTTCGAACGACGCCGGCCCTTCCACGTTTACATCATATGAGACAAATGTGCTTGTGGATTGTTGCAAAGTAAATTAATACTAATTTAATAAATATTACCACTTAAACGAAATAATATATTTTCATTTTGACAGGCAATAATTAATTTAATTTATATGTATCTATATCTGTTTTTTACTAATTCTAACGTTCCATTTTCGTACTTTTGCGCCGCCATGCATGTCACGTTTGCTTTCAATACCGATTATATTGCAAGGCGATCCAGTAGTACTAACTCAAGAGTTTGTGTCTCGGAGTCATCATCATGTAATGAACTGGTGATAAGAGCAACGGCAACTCGTAATGATAAGGACTTAGTGCGTAATATAAAATTATCCCTCAGAAACTACCAACTAACTTAACGTGGCGCTTATAATTAAGTATGGCATCTGCTTATTCCTTTTAATAAAAGCTGTTTTATTTGTAATATCTATAAGACAATGCATCATAATAAAACTACTTTACAGTCAATACCAAATCTTATCCAGTCCTTGTTTTATCTATCTATACATATAATAAAATTATAACATTATTATTATATTTATACTAAAACAAAAACGGCTTAACCGATTTCGATATGGTTTTTTCACTAATTAATGCGCTATTATTTAAAGTTCGATTGTATATATAAAATTAATATATTTCTAATACATACAACGACAAAACCCACTCCCAAAACAACGCATATCCGCCTATTGACGGCTTTTTGCCAAACAACAAAGGCATTCACATCGCACTCGTAGTGCGTTCGTGGACGTGTTTAGTGGATGCGACGCTCGAGCTGAGCATAAATATTTAGTAAGCTTACTGTCGTTTCAAATACATACTGGCATAATAAACACTTAGACAGTTTATTCGATTTCACAAAGTTAATCGTGCCAAATATTGCCATATGAGGGAGAGAAAAGAAGAATTTTTTTCCAAATATGTCAAACATTCGTATTGTACATCGAATATAATATATTTTATTGATAACTAGTCATCTAGTTAGTGCTAACGGAAAAACAAGAGACATGAAAGGAGAAATATAAGCATTGTACACCTATCCCCCGATGTACACGGTAGATACGTTCCTGAGAAAAACGTGTAAATCGAAAATTAAAAATTTTCAAGTCAAAACCGTGTAAATCGA
>DWPT01004369.1:0-13312 GCA_018251895.1 Agathymus mariae mariae
TCAAGAAGAACTGGAAGTGTTCTTCAAGACGAACCAGAGCCATTGTCTTCGCGTTTAGATCTTCGTTCTTCCAGAGGTACGTAAGATCAATACCGGAGCTACTAATGTTTTTATTGTAACAGTCTTAGAATTTCGGAATCTCGCATGTTTCAGGTCGCTTACCATCATCACCATCAGTATTCACGTCAGATGAGTATAGAGCTTGGCTATCACGAGCTCCGTCTACAAGTGCTTTGTATGAAACATTGCGCCCAAGACTTCCTACGCATTACTCTGCGGAAAATATTCACGATGCATTAAAGAACGTAAGTGAAACTAAACTAATTAGCTAAAATAAGCTAAACTGAGCTAATAGCGACTTAAACAATTTATCTTACACGCACACACATACATAAGCATCCATTTTAAAACAAGATGTAAGAAATATTACGTTTTTAATCAATTAGGTACATGTTTTTGTATTTATTTTATTGCGGTGAGTATGTTGCATGATACTGATTATTTTTTTTCTACCCTAGAAGCTTCACTTTTTTAATTCGGATATATTTACCACTTGATCAACAAGCTTTTATTTCTACAGCCTAATTATTTGTTTATTATACATTGAGTTTCAGTGAGTTACTCTTCATAAGTCAAGTTACCATAGCCTAGGTCATCAGTCACGCGATACATCTTACAGATGGAAAACGGTAGTCGCTTCGGCTCATCGCTTGGCTTGTCAGCTGGTCGGCGAATCGAGCGTCCCCGTCATTTACCAGCTCGCTCGCTCTCATCCCAGCAGTTGGGACCTACGGCAGGAGGCTCCCCATCTGCGCGCCGTGTTCGCCAGCTACTGGAGCTAGGGTCGCGATTCAACTGCCCAAACCCGAGTCCTGTGCCCACTCCGAGCTCACGTCATCAGCGACAACTTGATATCAATCCTAATGGTAAGGGATGGTATTTGTTAAGTTTTTAATTAATTAATTAATTCAGTCACTATTACAGATATTAAATTCTTACAGAGTTCCTAAAATACAAGGTGGAGAAAACCGGTACAGGAGGACTATCAGCATCTATGACCGGTTTATCTCGACTTTCTGGAGGAGTATCGGGGATGTTGTGGGTACATCTGTTGGCCGGACGAGGTCTGCGACCAGTACCCTCAGGCTCTTCACCAGGTTCGCCGCCCTCGGGTCCATTGGCACCACCACAACAACCCGTGGCACCAAGAGATCTGTACTGCGTTTTAGAATGCGATCGAGTACATAAAGCTCGAACAGTGGTAAGCTTAGTAAGATAGGCAAATAACTGTGTAGCCTTGGTGAGACCTGGACAGTACTGCAAAAAAAAGTCAAAGAAGTGTTTAAAACTCGATAATATTTTTCAAATGTTGCTTAGCCAAGTTATAAACGTACCACATTTTCCCTATCGTACGATTTTATAAATAAAATCAAAATCATTGCATAATGGTTTATTTGTTTACGCTCGTAGCTAACATATCAGAACAAAATTATCAGCTTTTTTGCTTTCGCTGATCCCAAGACAATCTCATCTTCCATTTTTTATTTTTCCTTAATTCCTAAAAAAACATATCATTGTGTTACATGCTCACTTTCTTAGCATTAATGTGTCATTTTAATCAGGTACGCAATGGCGAACTGCAGTTCGACTGGGATGAATCGTTTGAGCTAGAGCTGGTTGACAATCGGCAGCTCGACGTACTGGTGTACTCTTGGGATCCACAACATAGACACAAGCTCTGCTACCGTGGTGCAGTCACCTTACCAGACCTGCTTGCTCGGTCGCCGTCGCATCAACTTGCCATTAGAGTACGTAATTAATTAGACATCATTATTTAAAAATATTCTAAAGCTAATAGTGTAGTAGGTCGCTAATACTTCCGGTAGCCCTACATTTTGCTCGTTTCTGAAAAATTCTATATTGTAGCTCACTGAATTTGAACGCTGTGTAATAAAGTTTTCAAACATACTTCATCTTTTACTGTTAATTTTATAACAATTGCAAATTAATCTGGTATGTTTAAAAACACTATATGTCAGCACTATATTTATAAGAATTTACAGAGAAATATAAATTCCTTTATTCTTAGAGGACTCTTCAATATCTCTCATTTTATATTTATCCTTTTGAATAATCACTACTTAATCCATAGATGGATCCTCGCGGTACACTGTACGTGCGACTTCGTCACACTGAGCCACACGATCTGTTCCGTCGTCGACCGGCACCACCACGTATTTCACCGCCGCCGCTGTTCGGAACAGAGTTGGATACAGTGGTGGCTCGAGAAGTACGACCACCCCACGCTCCACCCGTGCCACTGGTCGTCCGGCGATGTGTTGAAGAAATCGAGAGACGGGGTCTGGATATTATCGGTATGTGTTACTTGTTGGCACTAGATAAATACACGTATTGTGAAAAGAAGGAGTGATCTTTTTCCTTGTGAATTAATTAAAACGGGTTTATATCAAGGCAGAATATCAAAGCAGAAAACCTTGTTTTCTTCTGTAGTTTTACAGGATTTTGTAGTTAACAAAATACAGACCTAAGATTGAACTATGGACCATAAAGTAAATTGTCTAAACACTGTTTTTAGGTTTATATCGACTTTGTGGCTCTGCAACGAAAAAGCGGGTTCTGCGTGAGGCATTCGAACGCAATCCCCGCGGAGTGGAACTCACCCCAGACGCAGTCCCTGACATCAACGTTATCACTGGACTACTAAAGGATTTCCTTCGGGAACTCCCCCAACCCTTGTTCAGCCGATGCTTGTTTCAGATGACACTTGATGCTCTCGGTAATTGTATACTCTCTATTTCTATTTTTTATATCAACGGCGATGTTTCAAAGTGTACCTTAATTATTTAATATTGAATGTAGTGAGTTTTTATGATTCACGGAAAAATATGATTTTAAACTAATGTCATCGCGGAATTTATACATTTTATTATGTAGTCGGTACTCAATATATAAATATTGGCAACAAATAAAAACGTATTACGTAAATATTTTTATATATCGACATGAAAAGCACTGATACGAATGCTTTGTCAGACTTTTCAGGACTCTACTGGCTAAAAATTATCTTTAACTGTAAATTTAAAGTAATTTTTTTTTTCAACTGAGAAAGTTTTATTATGCAAAAATAATATTAATTTGTGTAAAACTAAAGTTGCAGGTTTCAACTAAACATCTGTACAATCTTCTTTAAAAAAATGCATAAAAATATGTATTTACTATATTGATTATATTTACCGTTTCTTGTATAATAATTATGCTGTTCGTCTGGAGTAAAATCCATGAGCATCTTTAGCTATACAGAACAAGTTATATTTGAGGAGTTCCACATAATGTAACACTAGTTGTCAACGTTTATTTGTAAATCTTTTACTTACTTAGCTTCATTTTTAGGAGTATGCCTGCCAGACGATCGAGAAGGAAATGCTCGGCTAATGGCGTCCATAGTGGAATGTTTGCCTCGAGCCGCGCGGGCTACGCTGGTGTTCCTGCTCGACCACTTGGCACTCGTGGTCGCAGCTCAGGACCGGAACAAAATGTCTCCATTCCACCTCGCCGTAGCTCTAGCCCCACCGCTCATGCTCCATGCTCAACCACCCTCAGAACTCGACTATCAGAGACCGATTCATGTACTTCAGTGTCTTCTGCAAATCTGGCCAGCTCCTAAACGTTCAGGTAATGTTATTGATCACGTATATAATTAGTAGATAAACTTACACTTTTCCAAATTAATAATTTAGGTTTGTAACGTACATTTCATATATTTATTTCATCTAAATTAATACATAGTAGTCAAATTTCATTTGAATTACGAGATTATACGCCTCACTTATCAACTTCACTAAGCAAACACATAAATAATGTTGTAGTTATTTTGAAAACATTTATTAATTTAAAGATATGAACGAAAACACAATTTATGAACATCGTATGCATCGGCGAATACATCGATTTTAAGAAGAGTCGAATAAACGAAATACAATACATAATTGGCAGGAAATATATAGCAGTAGAATCGTAGAATAGACCGGTAGAAAAGAACACTTACATAAACAGGGGCTAAGCAGCACCTTAACTCATGCATATTTGTAGACAGTTCGGCGCGGCGAGCCAGTAACCGGACCGCGTGGAAGCAGAGCCAGTGCGTCGCCAGCGGCCTTAGCCACGCTCCCCCCAGGTTTTCTCATTTTTTTTACGATCATAGCCAGCAAAGAAGCTGACAGGCCACATCATAATTCTAATACGCACGTACATTTCCAAATTTGAGGATTGGCAGGAATCTAACCCCGTACGAGAGACAGACTTTCAAATCACCAGACTGCTATCGAATAGGTTAGAAAGTTGATTTAATAGAAGAGAGTTTGGAGTAGATGATGGTACTTAGGTAGCAGACAGGTAAACCTTATATTTAAAAGTTTATAAGTAGCGAATTTATAAGAGCTTCGTACATTTATTTCTACTTGTTGAGGTATTTCAGAAGTTCGTTTGACATAGAAAACTTAACCCTTGAATAATTTCCAAGGAATTGAAATGTATGTCTTTATTTTTTCCATCGACTTTCATAGAATCCAGCCTTTTTTTTCCTTTCTGAAAAATCCGGGATATTCCTAAGAATAGACAACCAAAGACAGATAAAATAAATTAATTTGTTAACAGTTATTTCCGGTATCGTTGTGATGTATTTACACTTTTGTCGTCAGGCCGAGTTCCGCCCTCAGTCAGTCCATATCGGCATCCAGCGGGAGCATCAGCAGCATCTCCGCCTCCAGCTCTCTCGGCTCGGCCCGCGCCCGACCGATCGCCGCCCGCACATGTATGTATTAGGGCTATTGTAATGTAATATACTTGAGTTGGTACGCCATATGAAACTTACGTGATGGATATGTCATTGAATACATTTGGTATTCAATGAATTGCTTATGCTTTAATCCCAGTTAAGGACCGTTGGGCAACAACTTGTACCGCAAATATTTTCTTCGCTTTGTATAAGTGCATTGTAATTGAATAACTGGAACCCAAAGTTTATAACCTATATCAAAACTTGGGTTGAAGACATACGACCTTGAACCCGATATACACGTATTTCCGTGGTAATTTTAAAGTTTAAGATGCTTTCAGTAAGGGTGATCCTTTGAAAATATTATGATACAAGGTTCTTATAGTCAAATTAATATTTGGTACCATAGATTTACGAACTATTTAAAACTGAAAAAAAAAACAATTAATTTGTGACATTCTCGCATCAGTTATACTATGGTGTCGATTGTTTTGTTTACTATAACATCTTACACGTGATATTATAGCAATCCGTAATAAATATTTGTGTTAAAACATTCTTAATATCAGTAAACTTCAATAAGTTATCCATAATTTACGTTTGTTCGATTTTTCGTTTAGGTTCTCTCATCAGTCAGGGCAGGCCAATATCGTCCGCAGTCGCCTCTTCGAGGCCCTCTGCCCGCTCCACCTCGCTCCCGGCAGGTGACAGTCTCCTCTCCCGGTTCACCCAGTAGCAGTTCTGGCAGTCATAGTCCAGCGGATACGATTAAACACGGCGGATCAGTGTCGTCGATACTGCGACAACCGGAGCGAGTGAGTTCACCCCGCTCGTCACCGAGGAACTCACCGCGCGCATCGCCTCGCGACTCACCGCGCAGCACTCCACGGGATACGACTCCTCGGGATTTGACGCCAAAGGATTTGACTCCGCGAGATTTAACGCCGCGCGATTTGACACCGAATATGAATTCGAAGGATGCGATGTCACGGGATTCGACGCCGCGCGAGAATGGGTCGCGTGAATCTCCAAGATCGGCGATACCAGGTACTTCTGCAGGATTGGCGGTGACGTTGAACAGCAACGGAGGTTTAAGCCCGCGGTACAGCTCCACTAACCCGTTCCTGCAGCAGTACGACGCCGAGGAGGAGGCCGAGGCGTGGCGCGCCGCAGACATCTTCTCCTCGACATCCACGCACACATAGTGCTCATAGCGAATTGAATTTTCTAGTCAATTTTTCTATCGAATCGAAAGAGTGCTACGATTCTGCTGTATATTATGTTGTTCGACGAGCGTGGTGCGCGTTCGTGAAATGTTTGTTATATATAGAGCGAGTTACATTGTAAATTATTGTGAGAATGTTTACCTACAGACGCGCGAGGTTCGCCTCGCCGACCGCCGCCGCCCCGCCCCGTAGCCGCTATAGCGTTATCGTATTGTATTGTACATTGTATATAATATACGTATATGTAGGTACGCTCCGATTTTGTACCAGCCGGGCGGGGCCCCGGCGCACGGCCCGAAGCGCTACACACATCATCCCACATATCAGAGGCTTGCGTACACATTCGACACATTCTGGTGGCGGCCCTCACTGTCCAGATCTTGTAGACTCAACAGTTATTACACCTATACAGGTATTATATCGGAATGGCACTATTAACAAAATTATTTAATCGAGTGTCGATAGTGGACACAAGTCAGTAGGTAGCTCGAGTAGGGAGAGTGTATAATAGATCAGACGTACGGACTGTCTTGAGACTGAGACCATATCAGAGTAGCTCGTGTAGAATTATAGCGCTCGCCAATCTTTATGGCCTCTCTGAACTGCGCCATAAGTCGCAACAGGCGCATGTACGGAGTTGCAAGAGGTCTCACTCATAAGGTTGAATCCCTAAATTGCTCGCTGCGTTCCATGGACTTCAGGGACAGGAGATTTCTTATTTGGTGGTGAATGACGTAAGAATATTTAACCTAATAGATCAGAGCGGCCGTCAAGTTTGGCGCGAACAGCACCACTCGATGGATTTCCATCGTAGAACGAGCGATTACGTCACATTGTTGGAAACGTCTGTAAGAAGCTGGTAAAATTTAATTAAAATTAATCTAAATAATCCTTGTTCATCGTTAACTTAATATCTATATTGTATAACGGTATAATAAACTAAAATATATTTAGTAAAGCATTTTTACGAATCGCTAATTCTATGAAGGACTGGATTCATTCCGTTAAGGTCGGTCGCAATCTCAAGATCGGAGATGCTATCTGCAAACTTCGTATATCAAAAGAAACATTAATACTTTAAAAACATCTCTGAAACTTTTAATTAGATAATGTCTATCAGATATCGAGGTTTGCATATAGAATTTCAGTTCTTATCACTAGCGTCTGCTAGACATATAAGAGTGGTAGAAATTGACCAATGACAGCACTGATTAAATTTTCACTGCCATGATTGGTCCATTTTATATAGGATGCATATTATTATAATTACACTTATTTATATGTCTGTCGGAGGCTGTTGGTTACATAAAGCTTTTGAGCAACACTTCAAGACGAAGTTTTGTTACTGATATTATAAAAATAGTATTGCACAAATAACACGACTGATATGGGACACAATGTTTTTGATACCTTACTATTTTACCTGTTTATCGTTTGTGATATATCTTGTTAGAATTTTTGTTGACATTTTGTATGTATACTTATTCGTTCTTGTATTCCAATGACATATTATTGTGAATATACACTGTACGACTGATTGACGATCAATATTACATTGTTCAAATTCAGTTTTTCTAAACAGAAGATTGGAATTTTTTATGCAGGATCTTGTGATTAATTAGTTTTCAGATTCCGTGCTACTGTGTCGTACTTGATAACTTTTAATATTCATTGATTTGATTGGCTTCGATTAAAACTGTATTACTATATACCTACTTACAATAATACTTACTCTTAAATATAAACTTTATAATAACATTTTACTATTAGAATGTTAACTATAGCTTGTCCATTGTTAGCGAATTTATCCATTTTGATATGAAAAGGAATTCATGCCCGGGCGTTATCTTTAAATAAAATATTTTCAAGGTTGAATCAATGACAATATGATTTTCGATGTAAATTTAAAGATTTGATGGACTTTGAATATGAAAACTTCGCTTTTGATCTTTGTAATAATATTTAATTGTTTCTTTCTGTCGGATTCGTCATCATCCAATTGCAACAAAACAATGAGTAATAATAGAGATTTAAATATAGAAAATAGAGTACGAAGATATAATGGAATGTATTCTAAGATATGATCCTGAAATGAAAATGATACGTGTAAATACAGATCGGGAAAGCTCCACCTGTCGAGGTTTATATACAATTATTTTAATTATTGTGATTGGATTG
Source organism: Agathymus mariae mariae (assembly GCA_018251895.1). Classification (NCBI taxonomy): domain Eukaryota; kingdom Metazoa; phylum Arthropoda; class Insecta; order Lepidoptera; family Hesperiidae; genus Agathymus; species Agathymus mariae. The sequence continues at coordinate 8,200 of DWPT01004369.1, forward strand.
TATGAATTGTAATCAGCACGGTGGTTCTGTAATTTTAGATTAAACTTACAGTGGATTTCACGGCGAAACCTTGAGAATTGAGATTATTTTAAACATAGAGATTAAATGGTTCATTTGTAATCAATGTATGCTAAATTTAATCTCAATAAGCAATTCACCGTGAGATTGAGGTGTGAGATTACAGAATTGTGCACAAATCTATAAGTACTCTGGTGAAGAGAATATGTGAGGTGAAAGATAACTATTAATTATATTAAGATAATTATTAATAAAAATAAACATTATTATTTTATTTCGGTTTCATGGATTATGATAGTATGAGTGGTGAGATAATCGTGTTACATTATATTGTGTTAAAATAGTTTAAACATATATTGGACATTGCATCAACGGTTCTACAATCACTCGGCGAAGTTCTGCGAACAGCCATAAGTGTTTTTATGAGTGTTCGTTTGATTGATTCGCTTGTACGGCGTGATTATACGTCTATACGTGATGCAGAGCCGTCTAAGGACATTCCGACATTAAGAACATAGTTTACAAGCTGTACACGGTAGATGAAGACTTGAAGTGTCGCTCGACAGTGCGTAGCCGGTCGCGCTCGCGGCGGTAGTGTGTAGTACTACGGCGCACGGCTTGAGTTGGCTTCTCGCGGTGGCAACCCTAGTGATCGCTCCTATTCCGTTGTTTATGTAGATAATCTGTTGTGAGATTTATTGTAAACGTCGTCCGTGAAGTTAATAGTTTAAATCTGGTGGAGGGCTCAGTGTAATTGATTAAAGTAATTTAAAACGAGCTTTAGGATAGTTAATCTGTTCTCGATTTATGTATCATTGTCCGATTAAACGTTTTCTCATTATTCCTTAGTCGAATTTAAGAAAATGTTGGTATTTATTTTGCAATTTTTTTTTAAACAACTCTAAGCTCCAACTTACAAATTGATCATGAAACAATTTCTGAGCGAACAAATGAGAAGAGATGAGACCAAATCATAAATAAATATGATTTCGTTATTGATTAGGAGTTTTACACTGTACTCCCAACCGAGCTTTGTAGATAGTTGTGTTGGCAACTGCATGTTCAATTGTTTATCTATAAAATTAAAAGACAAATTTGTATTAGATTAGTTTATGAGTTCACATATTTCTCCACTTATGTAAATGTGAAAAATACTCCAGGATTACTTTTCACTTACTTACGGTAAAACCGAAAAATGCTCGAGTCTCGAGGACTGGCACGAAAGATGAAGCAATCTTTCACAATTAAATTAGGTGCTCATACTTAAATATTCGATAATGTTGCTATCTGGGAGTAGTATTTATATACATATATTTAAAATACTGTATTAAAATTGATCCTAAACAAATTTATGTAAGCTGACAGAATACAAATGGATTGTTTTTATGTGTGGTAATTGAAGTATTTATTTGTACACTTAGATTATAGATACAAATGTTAGACGTGCAACATGTTCGTTTATATATACAATGGCACTATTCGGAAATCTTTTACATTTAGACCATAGACTTATCTTCTATATCAATTTCGCGACCGTAGTATTGACCGGTGCCAAAAAGCGCGAGTCTAGCGCCGTTTGAAATACCTGCGTGTTCCTAAAATTGAATATATGTACCTTAAACCTCATGTCGTGAGGGTTGTGTGTGAGGCAGTACACACTACAGGCAACCATCAACTAAAATTATCAAGACAAAACAAATGCACAGCGTGAAATAGTAGAAATATCGCAAAACCATAGTTTTGAGTACATCAATTTTAGTATTTTTTTTCTTTATATGTTTTTTTTACTGAGACTATACAGTAAATAATTTATTAGTCCTACGAATTATACGGCCCACATAATTTTTTTTCAACACTAAATTTCCTGTAACTGTTTATACATTAGATTAATATTTTATAACGTTACATAAGTAATAAAAATATACGAATAATAGTGTGAAATTGTCTAGAATAATAATTGATTGCGAATAAAAGTTATGCCTATTGGCAAAATGTACGTTACTACCACAGTTTGCTTGTAGTGTGTTAGCCGCCTAAAGTAAAAATTGTGATGCGTGTTTGGGACTTATAGCTATCACCCTGATGTCTGTTAAGCCTTAAGTTTACGAGTACAAGCAATCCACACATTTTCATTCTTAATATAACTCATTACAAACTGTGCGCCTGCCTATATCTATATCGAATTTAATACAAGGCACATATAGTACAATGCTTGAATGCCTCTTATTGTATTATGATAAATAATATACACCCATAGGGTCTTATGACAAATTCTGTTGCTGCCATGACTGAAAATCGATCTGGAGGTTCTATCAAAGCAATAAATGATCATAAATATGTACATAGGCTTCATTTATGTTGTGTTTGATGTTATAATCATAAATGATCATTATTATTATAGAGTATTGTAGAGGCAGGAGTGCTTCGGTAGGGTTTCCACCGTCGTTTGTTTGCATTGCGGGGCTGGTAGCCCCACAGATAATATCAGTATTTCGACATTTTTTAATGTAGCGTTACTGAGTGTACTTAATGTAACGAATAATTGCCGCTCGTATCCATACCGGGCGGTTGGACACCGACAAAAATAAATAATACGATGTTATCGATGGCTTTTATTTTTCGCTAAACTTTTATTTTTAATTTTAAATATTTAATTAATATCGACAAATTGATGGTCGATTTTTTTTGAAGGGAACCATGTGGGCTGCGGCGATTATGGACATGGGTAGTTGTAGGACCACAGATACAGAATAAATTATAGTACTATGTCCAGAAGGCGCACTGTGTAAAGATATAAACGTCGATATGCAGCGAAGACTACATTCAATTTGGTTGCTCATCTGCACGTTTATAGGCTAATACGACGCATTTAAGTGTAATTTAACGGGCGCAGCCCTTCCCGTTCCAAAAAACTATACTCAAAAAAAACCTAATACTCCCTTTTCTCGTGGTTTGTCAGCCGATTTTCTTAATTTTTTCTTAATCACTACCTATTGATGAAATTTATTTATTATTGGAAATTACGGTCGATTTCGACCACTAAAGAGCGACTGGTATGGTAAGCTGGTAGACTGATGAACCAATATGGCTCTCGCACTACGCATGAGTGAGTACGCGTCAGATATATTTTTAATTTTGATCAATTGACAATGACAATATGTCGTTTCTCTCGCGATAAGTTCGTCATTGAATGTTCCAAAATTCATTATTATTATATAAAATAAATATCTTGATATGTATCGGATTATTAACGTAACAATAGATAGAACGGTAGATGATATAATTTATACAAGTCATTGGTTCATAAGATCGTTTTGAAATATAGCCAACTCTTACAGAGCTAGCTCATTCTTTTTTAATATTAGGTATGAAGATAAATAATATTTTGTCTTGGATTTTTGCTAACGAACAGAACGTCACAACCAGCGAACATTGAAGCTGTAATTGTGACATATGTGATTCAATTTTATTAAGCCCCACTATTGGGGCCGCCGAGTGCGACACCCCTATCACGATGCTGACAGATGTGATGTATGCTAGCTGTATATTTCTAAAGTTTAAAGATCAATAGGTTCATAATTACGGATATACAATTTTAAATGTTTAATATTTAGATATACGCATAATTAATAACCAGCCCTCGCTTCGCGATTATAAGTGTAGGTAACCGCTATTTTATAAAATGTATAGGATATATCCGATTTTTTTTCTGAAGTTAACAACGTAGCGCCATCTTGTGATGGCGAATTGCAATTTACTGTAAGCTCTCTGTGTAGCGCGGATTATCATGAATTGCTTGCTAAGTTTTCTTTTTAGTTCCTATCTATTTGCGTAGATGGGTCGGTTATAAAAGCGTTTTTTAAGGCGTTCCTTTGTTGCTAAGTAAAAAAAAGTGTGATAGGTGTGCAAATTCTTGCATAGTTTGATAATTATAAGAAGGGGCTCAACCAACCTACTACTACTACTACTAATGTCCATTGGCCCCTACGTGGGGCAGAGGGCGTCCACAGTACTCCGCTATCGCGTTCTGTCTTGGGCTACGCGCTTCGTCCGGACCATATCAGCTGATCGTCTTCAGTTCTGATGTCACTGTACGCCTCCAGGTGTGCTTGGGACGACCACGCTTCCTCTTTTGTGGAGTCCATTCAAGGGGGGTCCATTCCAGTCGGAGGGTGTGACCAATCCATGTCCACCTACTACGCCTGATCTTTTTTTTGATCTTGGTTCAGCGTTTCATGACAGAGATCCCGACCAAATTTCAACCTTTTATAAATATATAGATTTAAATAACTCAAGGATCAAGGAGAAGTTTTTTTTTTAATAAAGTTATTTATATTTATTTGTACAAGCTTGACGTAATGTAGGCAGCCACAAATGTTTAGTGAACAGTTTTGTAACAATAAACGTTTAATGTTGAATGAGTAGCGATTGAATAAATTAAATTAAAAAGGCCTGATAATAAATTAATACATGAAATGATATTATTTACATTTTATGATTACAGTTTTTTTTTTCTTATTTACCCTAGAAATATTACTATTAATATTTATGTTATATTAGAAATATTCATATTAGTATACACTTCTTTATTTTTTTTATATTCTTATACCCAAACTTAGTTGAGGCCTATGCTTACTTTCTAACACTTCCGTACCAGTTCACGCATTTCATGCCTCTCGTACTTTCATGCTATATTGTGGCTCTTTCTTATGCCCATCACCATTTATTCCATCGTGAGTGGGAGCCCACCTACCCTATTCAGTGCCTATGCTTAGTAATCTTATTTTATCTGTTATACACAGGGGAGGGGGGAAATTATTGCTCTTTGTCATGTTATTTCTTTACATCTTCTTAGTATATATTTAATTACTAATATTTATTATTATAATTAATTGTAAATAACTGAGAAACATCTATATTTATCTACAAATTAATCTTATAAACTGTTGTCGTTATTTAACATTTCTTTCGATCTGCTATACATTTATGCTTATCACTAGCTGTGCCCGCGACTTCGACCGCGTGAATTTTATAATAATTTTTAGAATTAGAATAGGAACAAACAGACAGACAAACAAAAATTGTAAAAAAGTAT